>JZKD02S1853199.1:463017-484891 GCA_000966675.3 Picea glauca
ATGATTTCAGGTGATGACACTGTCCAAAACCGAATAAACGATGACAAAACCCCCAACAACACAGTGCCACTGTATATTCCATTGTAGGGTGTGGACCCTGGTTATGATTAGGAGGGGTGGAGGCATTTCCCACCGTGTATCCTCCGAAACCTGAAGTCATGGGAGGATGGTGTTAGTTCACGCTCCCCAAGACGTGTGATGACGATTGTCCTGCTAGGAAAATTTGGTCGAGATAGCGACACTTCCGCTTACGAGTTCTATTTGGAGTTAGGTCAATATAGTTGACGCTCCAAGATAGTCTAGCAGAGGAAGGATAGGAATGAAGATGGAAGTAGGTTAGGAAGGAAGGATGAGTAGTAATAGTTGAGAGGGTATGGAGATCTGTCTTGTGGTGGAATTTAATGTTTTCCCTTCAAAAAAAAAAAAATGTATATATATGAATATTCATAATTTCGTAACTAAACCACAGTTATTTAAAATAAAATTGTTGAACCGGATAATAGTAATTAAAGGATTTCTCAAACAACTAATTGGTTTGTTGTCTTTTATAAAAGACTAGTCTTGCTGATTGGATTGGATGCATACATAAATTACTAAAGGATGATAGTTTTGATTATTAGTACATGCACGAGACTTGTATGTACTAGCTACACATGCATTTCTTGTACATATACACTAGTATGTATGAGTTTTCTTGACTTACTGATAATGTCGGATTAATTGTTATGAATGTGTGAACCATGTTTCTTTTCCTTTATACCATCAGATACCTTAACTTCGAAACGAAGTTTCTTAAAGGATGGGTGTATGCAATAACCCTAGTAGAATATATATTTAGGGATTATTAAGTAAAAGATTTATTAGGTAATTAATTTTTCCTAACATGTTAATAACTAAACAAAAATTGGTCTAATGATATTAATTAAGTATTTATTAATTAATTAAAGGTTATAATTTTGATTAAATAATTAATAAATTAACTACCTATTACATTCAATAACATGGATATTAAATTTAAAAAGATTAACAAGTTATATTGTTTAAATTAAAAAGATTATGTATACGGAAGGGATAAGGGGCATTAATAAATAGATAGGAAACATTAAATAATGGGTAGGTTAAGAAGTAAATGGGGGAAAGGGTGGTGAAGGAGGGATATGAGGGGCGGAGGTTTACGAAGGCAGGGGGATCATTCTACGGGAAATTTTATTTTTGAGGGCTCTCTTGGATTTGCAGAGAGGAGAGTTTGAGTTCTGTAGTCGAGAGGATTAGTACAAGGGGCACCGATTTGCTGGAGGTTTGGGGCACGGGGGCCAGGATATCCATATGGTATCCTAGAGCTAGGTAGTTGTCCTAGTTGGCAAGGTGGAAACTCGGTTTTTGACAGAATTGATCCATGGATTCAAGCTGGGCAAGGCAGCAGCAGGAAGGTCAACAAGAGAAGCAGAAAACGGATGATTAGCATCAGACCCATGTATATTAATTTATGTATTTGTTTTATGAAATTTAATGAATATGATATGTTATGAGGTTGTCCGTAAGTTATTATGTTTAGCTCAATAATTTTATATGTTCTGGTGATTAATTTATTTATGCAATTGAAATGATTTATATCAAAAATTTTATTAGCAGTCACTACACCTCACAAGGGTCTTTTTCCATGGCACTGACTGTTTGGTCCTAGACCAAGTACCCCAGGAGTGCACTGGGGGCCCTAGATCTCGTCTAGGATCTTAGCCATCCTCCAGGAGAATGGCTCTTGGAGCTGCTTATAAATTTAACAATAAGCCATTATATTCTACCTACATCCTTCAACAAATTTTATGTAATGTTTTTTTTCGCTATTACATTTTAAAGAATTTATACTCCCATAGAAAACACATACAAATTGACAGGGACTTTTATTGGCCCCTTTGCATTACCTACATCAAGAAATACAGCAGTGAGGTACTAATTAGATGGTAACAAATCCTTCCAATAAAAGTTGTCTCCAATGAAACCCAAGTAACTTACATTCACATGTTGCTCTTGAGATGAGCATTATCTTCCACTGCTTAAACTTCTGTCATCCCGTTGTTAAAGATACTAACCTCTTCTGATTTCCACCAGGTGACTGCAAATGTAATACCAATTTTTGAAATGATTAAGCAAACACCCATGTTTAGCAAAATCTGTCAAGATAACCAGGGGATATTTTAAAATAGACAAACTTTGATATTAAACCTATGCCTCTAAGTCTTTCTTCACATTCTGTTAAAGCAACTGTTATGAACACAAATATACATATAAATAGATATAAATAGATAATAATTAAAAAATAATAATTAATACTCAGTAACTAAATATGTTATGAAGAGACACCTTGATGAAAGGTCATGTCTCTTATCAAAGGGCACCCCTGCGTGAGTATATATACAGCCCTCATTTCTCATTTATAAATCATATTATTCATATTCTTATATATTTACCCAATATATTATTATTTTATCATAAATGGATTACTTTATTCTATCCTACTTAAATTGGATATTCTTATAGTTGTCAAACAGGTTTGTTTTCCACAGCAACTGGTAAGCTAAAATCATTTTTAACAATCTTTTAATAGCTCCAATGAGCATACCCAATGCCAATTTGTCTTCTGTAATAAAATTCTTAAGGGGCATTGCTATTTAGCAGAAGACTAGTTTGAACCTCTTTTCTAATTAGAAGAGTGCAGTACATCTACATTTGTCCAGGAAAGCATTTAAGGAGATGTTCACTATGCCTGCCCTGGCTTTCCGATATCTTATAGAATCACAAATGGCATGTAAAGAATAGTACAATACTAGAAACAGAGCATTGAATTAAACAATACTCTTTTCAATATCGGTATACAATCATGCACTGAATTGCTTTGCTCAAATGATTCAGAGATTGATAAAAATATAATGACTGTGCTAATACATTGCTCCTGCCAATAAATTCTATTGGATTACTTATATAGCAAACAGTTATCATAAATGGGAACCAAATCTCTTAATCTTGTAATAAAAGAGTTCAAAGAAATGCAAGAACACACACACCTTCATGACAGAATGCCTATAAGAAGCCCATGAGAAATATATACAGTTCAAACTTCAGACATACTTAATGACATGGACCTTTTCCTATACAGGAAACCTCCCCAAAACCCTGGCATTTTGAGTAAATTCAAGAACTTCGATAGTTGTGGAGCAAGAATTAATTGTTAATAAGGCAGAAATACAAGAAAACTCCTATTAGACCTCTTTAACATTTCTAGAGTTTTTCTGAATGAACCTTTGCAAGATCTGACGATACCTATAAAGGAGAGCTTGCCCTTTAAGGTACAAAAACCTTCAAAAAATCTCTATTGAAGTACCAGAATATTGCATGCTGTTGCCTTCGATTTCTTTGATGATTTTCCATATTCTAGGACAATTTGAGCATGCTTCCAATGCCAGATTTCCTGCAGTTTTTGTCATGGTATACAGCTAAATCCAAGATGGTAAGTTCAATTCAGTAACATGATAAAATATCATAAACTTGAACTCAATTGCATTTTTGGAAAATTTTCCAAAGAGCTGAATTTATTGTTCGAAGCCAGCGACTGCTACATGCTTTCACCTTCACTTTTCATTTGACAGTTAAATAGATCATTTCATTGAGGACTCGGAGGTACAGAAAAGGGCAAGAATAGCCCACATTCGTTCACCCAGGAAACCCTGGAAAGGAGAGCTGAGAGCCTCTTATGACAATGTTACAACTAGCAGCGAAAAGCCATACAGTTACAGATTAATTAGATCATTCGTTTAGCCCATGCTTAAAAAATAAGATGTTACCATAAAAATACATGGAAATTATGCCCGCGCAAAAAAATCATTTACAGCAAGATAAGCATCACCATGTGGAACAGCATCTTCAGGTTCAGGCATAAAAAGACAAGGTGCACTATCCTGCATTACAGACAAACACCTATTTAACAATTATATTGAGTAAAAAATAACATTTTTCTATGATTTCAAACTTATTTAAGTCCCTAATCAAACCAGACCAAATCACCTTAGCATTGAGCTGCAGTTCTCCAGTACTCTTGTCTGTGATCAGAATAGCACCATGTGCTCTCAGCCATTCTTCACATTCAGCAAACCCATCAAATTCATTACAGGTTTTAAATGAAGAATTATCCATAAAACCTAATATTTGAGCAATAAAAGCAACTGGTACTGCTGGGCGATAAGAACGGGCTATGCATCTGACAGCTTCAAAGCGCATTTTCTCCACATAAAGGTCTACAATTAACATTAAAAAGTAAGAATGTAACATGTTGAAAACAACATCACAACTATAAGCTGACCAGAGAAGAGGGATAAATTAATTCAATTCGAAATCTAAAGAATACTTTTCAGATACATACCCATCAGACAAGCACTTAAGTTTGAAGCCACTCTGTATAAGCGAAAAAATGCAGTATAATTCCCCAAAGAAACAGCTGCTCTAACTGCCAATGCATGCTTTACAGCCTCATCCTTTTTGGCATCTTTTGACAACCTGAAAAAGGTAATGAATAAGAACATTAAAATACCCACCTTTAGATCCCTAGAATTATATATATATATATATATATATATGATAAAGGTCACTAGAATTATATATATATATATATATATATGAATGTGGTCTATTTACTGCACCACTTTATCTGAGAGTCTAAGATTGTGATAGTAATGGAGTTAATAATAATTTCTTGGCAGTTTAGAAAGTTCTGATCCTTGATTTATATATATATATATATATATACAAGTACCTGCCTTTGCTACTTCTGCTACCTCCGCCCTTGCATAAGATGGTGATGGGTAAACCACAGGCTATGCCGCCTACGCTATTGGATCAACTGGTGTACCTGTCCTTGCTTATTGGTAAACTGGATCTCGCTATCGATCACGAAGGTCTGCCTATGGCTCTTATTCGACTGGATAACCTGCAGGATCAACAACTGGATCAATGGCTTAAACTACTGCTTCTTCAATGCTTCTCCTGCGACTGCCTTAGCTGCAGGGCTCGGTTAGCAACCATTGGATCTCTATCACGATCTTTAGCTACCATCTCTGCTGTTGGTGGATTTGCTGCATCTGGTAGGGGTTTGGATCTGAAAGGTATGCATGAGGCTTTGTAGGTGGCGACACGAGGTGATTCATAAATTTCAAGCCATCACCTTGTGTCGCCACCTACAAAGCCTCATGCATACCTTTCAGATCCAAACCCCTACCAGATGCAGCAAATCCACCAACAGCAGAGATGGTAGCTAAGGATCGAGATAGAGATCCAATGGTTGCTAACCGAACCCTGCAGCTAAGGCAGTCGCAGGAGAAGCATTGAAGAAGCAGTAGTTTAAGCCATTGATCCAGTCGTTGATCCTGCAGCTTATCCAGTCGAATAAGCACCTAGGACAAAGGTAGATACGGAGCCATAAGCAGACCTTCATGATCGATAGCGAGATCCAGTTTACCCATAAGCAAGGACGGGTACACCAGTTGACAAATAGCGTAGGCGGCATAGCCTGCAGTTTACCCATCACCATCTTATGCAAGGGCAGAGGTAGCAGAAGTAGTGAAGGCAGGTACTTATATATATATATATTCAAGGATCAGAACTTTCTAAACTGCCAAGAAAATATTATTAACTCCATTACTATCACAATCTTAGACTCTCAGATAAAGTGGTGCAGTAAATCGACCACAACCAAATACTGAGCTTACTTAATGCATCATGCCAAGATATCCATTTCCATTTGTATTTATGGGTATTTGACTTGCTGATTATAAGTCACTAGAAAGGACCATAGTAAATGATGTTATAATGTTACATCAACTTTAAGACGAGAGAAGCTTAATTGATGTTAATGTTACAGCTAGAAGGGGAATGTGAGCTGGCGCATTTCCATTTGTATTTATGGGTATTTGACTTGCTGATTATAAGTCACTAGAAAGGACCATAGAAAATGATGTTATAATGTTACATCAACTTTAAGACGAGAGAAGCTTAATTAATGTTAATGTTACAGCTAGAAGGGGAATGTGAGCTGGTGTGGCTCCCCGCTCAAGAGCAAACAAAGATATGACTTAGTTAAAGTGAATTTCCTCAGTGTGAAGACCACACAACTTTTGTCAAATGAGAATATTTATCAATGAAAAGATGATGAGCTTTTTCAAAAGGCCCAGATAAAATGTTTGTGCCCTTTCAAGTAACCACAACCTCAATTGGTGCAAGTTACAGCAATTAGTACTTTTTTATGGACAACAATTAACACCAATATGGAGAAGCAAATAAGTACAATTTGGCATAGAAGTGATCTTGGAATTCAATACAATTTCTAATTATTTATGCAGCTCACCTTTTAATTCCTCAATCATTTGGTATAATTTCCATGAAGGCTAAGTGTTGAAATATTGTAACGAGGACAAGTGTCTTAACTTAGGCAAGGTGTCATGCAAGCCAAGGACACAGACTAATTTATCTCCAAGTCATTTAAATTTTTCCTAAGTCTAACTTAGGGAAATGGGTTTAATTAATTTAATTCGTGATAATTTAAATATTTCTTAAGTCTAACTTAGGAAATGTTGATTATTAATTATTATTAGTTAACCACTTGTTAGAAGCTTCTTTGATCTTATCCGGAAAGTCAAACTTAGTTTCAGATTAGATCAGAGCCATTGATTTGTCATGTTGGGGATTTAATCTCCACCATCCAATCACTCAACTGGAGATTTATAAACAAGGGGGTTGACTCGAGGAGGTCATACAGTTGGTGAGTGACACCAAGAGGGTTTGCTGCAGCTCGAAAGTGTGCAGGAGCAGTGAGGGAGATAGGAAGGGTGGCACAGTCTTCATCTCCATCAGATCCGAGTGGCAGGGTGAAGAAGAGGGCCAAGTCCCTTTGTCTTAGGGCCGAGTGGGCCGCTTTTTCTGTAGAGGCCGCATGAGGAGGAAAGGGAGGTCGGGTCTTGGTGGCTGTAGCAGCCGTGAGGAGGAAAGGGCTAGGCCGTAGCCCTTACAGCCCAGACCAAGCCTTGGTGTGGGGGCCGTGAGCACACAGAACAGCAGAGCCATGAGGAAAGGGAGGCTGAGACTCAGCCAGGGAGACCATAAATCAGAACCATAGGCTCAGATCTGCCCAGATTCATTTCAGATTTCTGTATAGAGGAGTTTGCCAGGTATGGCATCATTGTATTCATTTCTGCATCTGCTGAAGCAAAATAATAAAACCCTTGTTTGCTGGTTTTCCCCGGAGTTGAGGTTTCCAGGGTATCTTTGGTGTCTATTTTATTGTGTTTAGTTTCTATTAATTCGATTGTGCTTTGCAATGTTATTATAACTCAATTATATTTTTGTTAAAGATCAGATTTAGAATTTGTTGTCGCTCTTCAGATCTGGGTATAAAAATCTATTGAAACAGAAATTAAGTTTGCTGAGTTTTAAGGAAAAATAACATGGTATCAGAGTTTTGCCTCAGAGAAGGAAACTGAGGGTTTACACAGGAAATTTCAGCCAGCAGTTATTCTTCAGCTCTAGGAGGTTGTGACAGAAGCGTTCTGCAAAAATGTCTATTTTAGGTATCAGATTTGAGGACAGGTTAGATGGGGCATCTAACTTTGACATTTGAAAGGAGCATATATTGCTTGCAGAGAAAACTATTGCTGTTCCAGTTGATGCACAGCAAGCAGAAGCTCACAAAAAGAATGATGCCAAGCCAAGGCGTATCATTCTAGAAGGGGTCAAGGACCACATAGTCCCTCACCTTTCAGGATTGGATACAACTAGGAAGATGTGGGAAGCCATCATTAAACTGTACCAGAATTCAAACCTGAATAGAAAAATGGTTTTGAAGGAAAAACTCAGAAATACCAAGATGGGTAAGAGGGAAAGTGTGTCTTCCTACCTCACCAGACTTAGACAAGTCAAGGATGAGTTGGCAGCTATTGGAGAGAGTGTGGATGGCACTAAACTTGTGAGGATAGCCTTGAATGACTTCAAGTCATGGGATGTCTTTGTGAGAGGCATTGTTGCCCGGGAACACGCTCCAGACTGGGATCGATTGTGGGACAACTTCGTGCAAGAAGAATTGAGGTTAGCATCTCTCAGTGATAGCAACAGTCATCAGACGGGTGAGGAAGATAGAACATTGCTCTTGCAGGAAAGGGCAAAGCAAAATCCAAGAAAGGCTCAGGTAGTGGGCAGACCTCCAAAAATTAGAAGAAACGTGACATGAGTAAATTCAAGTGCTTTGCTTGTCACATAATGTCAGTCAATGTCCCAACAAAAAGAAGGATAAGAAGAAGATTCAGACAGCAGCTTCAGCGGACATTGATAAATTTTCTTCTAGGTTTGATGAGGATTTCTCACTCATCGCTTGCCTCTCTAGCTCAGGCACGCGAGACACTAGGGTGTGGTATATTGATAGTGGTGTGTCATATCATATGACAGGAGTTAGAAAATACTTCTCCAGTTTCAAAGAGGAGATGACTTTCGATATATAAATGGGGAATAAGTCCAAATGTACTTCAGTGGGACAAGGGACTGTTACCTTTCAAAGAGAGTCAAGCAAAACATTTAGCTTTACAAATGTGTTGTCCATACCAGGGATGACCAAGAATCTGATATCAGTTTTGGCGCTTCAAGACAAAGGGTATGATGTGTCTTTTAGAGGAAACAAAGTGTATATTCAGCCCAGGGGGTCAAAGCAGGCCAAGATGATAGGGATCAGGTCACGCAAGTTACACAGGTTGCTGTTTGAGTCACCTCAGGCATTGATCAGCAGCACTAAGGATATGGGAGAATTATGGCATAGAAGGATGTCGCACTTACACCATGGGGCACTTAACATCCTCAAGGAGATAGTGATTGGCCTTCCAAAGTTTAGCATCGAGCACAGTGACATGTGTAAAGGGTGTGCCTTGAGAAAGTATGCTAAAACAACTTTTCCAAGTAGTGACAGTAGATGAGCATATTGGATTTAGTGCACTCAGATGTATGCGGGCCTATGTCTCCAGCATCCTTGACAGGGTGTGAGTATTTTGTCATATTCATGGATGATTTCTCCAGGAAAACTTGGATCTACTTCATGAGGGCCAAAGATGAGGTCTTCAGTCGCTTCCAAGAGTTTAAGGCTCTTGTGGAGAATGTGACAGGAAGGAAGATAAAGGTTCTCAGGTCAAACAATGGAGGTGAGTACACAGGGAAAGCCTACAAGGAGTTATGTGCTAAGGCAGGGATCAAGAAGGAATTGACAGTTCCCTATAACCCTCAGCAGAATGCGGTAGCGGAACGAAAGAACAGGGCCATTGTTGGTGCTGCTAGAGCGATGTTGTATGATCAGGATCTTCCCAAGTTCTTATGGGCAGAGGCATGCAGTACTGCAGTATACATACAGAACGGGAGTACACAAAAGGTATTAGAGAGATTGACTCCTAAGGGAAGAAGCCGAAAGTTGGTCACTTCAGGATCTTCGATTGCCTAGTCTATTGTCATGTGCCCTCTGATAAGAGGACAAAAATCGATTCCATAACTGAGAAGGGGGTCTTCATTGGCTATAGTGAAACTTTGAAACCATATCAGATCTATGTTTTGGCATTAAAGAAGACAGTGGTCAGAAGGGATGTCAAATTCGAGGAGGAGAAGGCTTTCAAGAATTCTTATGATGTTCCAGCAACAGCAGGGGATTAGGAGTTGGTAGCTCCAAAACAAGAACAAGAGTCACAGGTACAGGTCACAGGGACAAGTACAGGTACAGGGACTAGTACTCAAATAATGAAGCAGGACAAAGAGCAGGAAACTCCACCCACCAAGATTATACTTCCTACTACAGGGAGGAAGAGGAGAGATTGCTCAGATTTTACGAGATGCTCGGTGTTGATATTATGGTAGTTGCAAGAGGTATCAACCTCCATGTGTAACCTCTGACTAGATTAGAATATTCCGGAAGCTAGAGAAACCCTAAATAGATGTGTAGAACCCCTAGAAGACAAGTCAGCTCAATAAAAGAATTAATATTGAAGTATTAGCTTCTAAAAGGACAAGTCGGCCAAACAAGTGACAAGAACCACTATAAATAAGAGATGATATAGCGCATTTGTACACACTCACTTCACTCACTCTCTTAGTCAAGGATAGTGCAAGTTTGGCGCTGCAGCTGCAAGATAAGAAGGTGGATGCTCTGGAGTGTTTCTTGGTCTCTCTCTCTCTAGCGACATCTAGCCTAAGACGTGCGCCCTACCTTCTAGTATCTCTTCGTGGTATTCTTGGTGACATTCTTGGTGGTATTACGATATTCTTGGTGGTATTCTTGGTAAGTGCAACTGCAACTGAGTATTGTTCTTGTTCTATGGCTTTGGGACTTTCTGTCTGGTGAGCTATCTTTGGAGAAAGATGTGCTCTCTTGGTTATCTGTTGGTTCTAGTGTTGCTTCCAGAATCATTCTATCTAGCAAAGGTTATGGTGCTCGGGGGTGGCTACATGCCTATGGTTGGGTGACAATATTGTGATATTGTCTATGGTAAAACGAGCACATCAAATATTTTAACAGGTTATGGGCCCACACCACCTTCAAGACAATCTAACCGCTGGAAGGTAAAGTGGCAATTCTTTGTTAAGCTCGTTGTGGCACCAGTTGCAGTTGCAACTTGGGTTTCTGATTTTGCAGCTGCAGCAAACACTAATCCAACTCTTCGGGCACCTTAAGTGAAGCGTTGGACTTAATTTATGGATATTCTAGTGTGCCCTATCCTAGGGCAGCCTCTGGTGCCCTCAACCAGCAAAAACATCAAGTTTGAGTTTTTGGATCAAAGTTAAAGTATGACTGGTCAAAGTCAAAGTTTGATTGGTCAAAGTCAAAGTCAAAGTTTGACTTTTGGTCAAAGTTGAAATTTCAAGAGTTTCTAGCTTGTTCTAATCATTGAACCTCTTTGATTCAGTTTCTAACCTCTTCTTGTCAAGATGGTGTCTAGTTTCAAATTAGAAAACAAGTCGAACGATGATGCAAATTTCAAAGGTATGCACTTGAATATGCTTTTTATGTTATATCATCTAGCAAAAGCACGAGTATGTTTTATAGGGAATGTACAAGAGACCTTGTCCAAGTAGTGATCTTGGATTCAGTACATTCATAGGAACAAGCAGTTGAGGCTCCAAGTTCCAGGTTTGATTAATCAAATTGTTAAGTTTCAATTTGCACATATCAAGTTTGATAGTTGTTATAGTACAAGTAAACACTATAGTCATGACAACGATCTTTGAAAGGTCCTATTACTGCTAGATATACTTGGTTGCATGCAAGTACTATTGATGCTTATTGCACTTGTTTGATGAACCAACATCTCCTCTAGGAGATATTTCTTGTTCTCGAGCAGTTCACCTTGGTAATTCTATGATCCTTGTTGCCATAGATATGTTCTTGTGAAAATGTTATTGGAAATACTTTTTCTCTTGTTGTTCTTGTTCCGAGCAGGTCATGGGAGATAGCTCTAAGTAGGAGCTACAGTGACAGTTGCAAACATGGAGCAGATGACTCGATCAAGTGGTGAGGTAAGTAATCTAACCAAGTACCAATTCTAAAGAAAGTGTGGTAAGCAAAAGAATTTTTGGACATCGTTCACTCATATGTGTGTGGACCAATGTCAACCTCCTCACTAAGCAAGAGAGTACACCTCAGATGACTTCAAGACATTCTACAGAAAGGTCGGGATTAGGAGGGAGCCACTACTCCCTACAATCCTCAACGGAATGGTGTAGCAGAAAAAAAGAACCAATCCATTGAAGAATCTATCAAGGCAATGATGAATGACCAGAATCTATCCATGTTTCTATGGGGAGAAGCGGTTATGACAACCGTATATGTTCAGAATAGAAGTCCTCATCATATATTGAAGAACATGACTCCAGAAGAAGCTTTCTCCCAAAAGAAGCCAAGTGTTGAACACTTAAGGATCTTTGGCTGTCAGTTAAGAAGAAAGAATGGAAGGAAGCTATGATGGAAGAATATCAATCCATCATAAAAAATGATGCATGGGAAATCATACCTAGACCTGAAGTAAAGTCTGTAAATGAGTTTACAAGATAAAGCATGCAGTAAATGGGAGTATCGATAAATACAAGGCAAGATTTGTGGCTAGAGGGTTCTCCCAACAAGAGGGAGAAGACTATGATGAGACGTTTGGTCCAATTGCCAGATATACCTCTATCAGAGCCATCATATCTCTTGCAGCATCCATGGGTTGGAGCTTACATCAGATGGATGTAAAGACCACTTTTCTCAATGGAGTAATTGAGGAAGAAGTATACATAGAGCAACCTCAAGGTTTTGAGGTACACCCGAGAGATACCCATGTATGCAAATTAAAGAAGGCCTTGTATGGACTCAAGCAAGCTCCAAGAGCTTGGTATGCAAGAATTGACAGTTACTTGACGAGACTTGGATTTTCCAAGAGCTATGTGATCCAAACCTTTATTACAAGGTTGTGAACAATGCACCTGTGATCCTACTACTATATGTTGATGATTTGTTTATGACATGTGCAAAGCCTCTCATTATTCAGTGTAAGAAGGAGCTAGCCTCTGAATTCGATATGAAGGACCTTGGTCTCATGAATTATTATTTGGGACTAGAAGTATGGCAAAAGCGTGGTGAAATCTTCCTAGGGTAAGGGAAGTATGTTGTAAAGATCCTTCAGAAGTTTGGAATGATGGCTTGCAAATCCATGGCAACTCCCATGGTGAAAAATATGACGAAGTTGAGAGACACTGATTGCAAATCCATGGCAACTCCCATGGTGACAAATATGACGAAGTTGAGAGACACTGATTCTGATCCAGTAGACTTGTCCATGTACCGACAGTTGATTGACTCATTAATGTATTTGGATTACCCAACTGGACATTTGCTTTGTTGTGAACACATTGAGCCAGTTCCAGGTGGAACCTAGACATGAGCATTGGAGAGTTGCAAAGCATATTTTGAGATATCTTTGTGGGACGCTAAACTATGGTTTGAGATATGCCTCAAACAGTGATATACCGTTGCATGGATTTACGGATTCAGATTGGGTAGGGAGTGCAGATGACAAAAAGAGTACTTATGGTGTATGTTTCAATTTGGGATCTGTTATGATATCATGGGCTAGCAAGCACTCAGCATTGCAGAAGCATAATATATTGCAACTTGTGATGCTTGTACAGAAGCAGTATGGCTCCATAAGCTGGTTTCTGGAATATTTGATCATGTGTTGGATTCGACTGTGATATATTGTGATAATCAAAGTTGTGTGAAGCTTTTAGAGAACCTCGTGTTCCATGACAGGTCGAAGCACATTGAGATCAAGTACTACTTTATCCGTGATAAAGTCTAGAAGGGAGAAGTGATTCTCCAGTACATCTCCATCGATGAGCAGACAACTGATATTTTGACGAAGCCTCTGTCCAAGATAAAGTTTGCATACTAGAGGGACAAGCTAGGACTCGTGGAGATTGCTCCCTTGGTTGAAAGGGAGGAGATGACTTCCTCGATTGGGAGGGAGTGTTGATGGACAAACATTCTCCCTGTGGAGAATGGTCTAGGTTGACAGATTGTTGATGTGTATCATGCTAGTACAGCTTAGATATGATGCTTCAGCATCATGCTAGTACATCTTTGATATGATATGATACAGATGTCCTGAGACGCATCGTGCTAGTATAGCTTAGATATGATGCATTGGCATCATGCTAGTACAGCTTAGAGACAATGCTTATGCCTGAGTCGCATCATGCTAGTACAACTTAGATATGATGCAAAGCATCATGCCAGTACAGCTTAGAGATGATGCAGGTGACTCACATCATGCTAGATATAATCATGCTAGTACAACTTAGATATGATGCAGAGCATCATGCTAGTACAACTTATAGATGATCATACAGCTTAGAGATGATGCAGAGGCATTGATCTACATCATGCAAGTACGGCTTATATATGATGCATTCGCATCATGCTAGTACGGCTTAGAGATGATGTAGATGGTACTCCACATCATGCCAGTACAACTTAGATATGATGCATTCGCATCATGCTAGTACGACTTAGAGATGATACAGTGGAGAGGATGGTTCTTGTAGCCATTGAGGATGCATGTCTGGATTAGAAGAATGGTTCGTGTATCACTCTGTTGAGTGAGTGACCTATGCGAGACACTCTGTTGAGTGCGTTGGGCCTAGCACATGACTTATTCAGCATCATGCCCGATTACTCAGATGGAGTATGGCCTCGAGAGATGATGTAGACGATGATATATTTTGATGCCAGGAGACTGTTGTACTGCATCATGATAGCTTGTGTAGCTATTAGTTGATTGCAGTGGAGACTGTGTGTCTCTAGACAGTAGATATGTACTATTGTGGTGGATGTGTTCCACTGGTAGTGATTGTATGTCACTAGATAGTAGTTGTGCACTACTAGGAGTGGTCGTATACCGCTGGATAGCAGTTGTGTACTGCTATGGATCGACACTATTGAGATCTATTGGATGGCATTGTAGTAACTATGTACTACTACTGGATTGCCATGAAGACTATCAGTAGTGTTGAAGGTGTTTCCTAGGCTGGTGTGCCAACCAGTGGTGTTGAAGGTGATTGCCAGCTAGATGGATAGTGGTGATGATATCCGTGACTTGATCTGTGTGATCATGAGATAGCCCGTGTGCCTATGATGATGCTACCTGTAGAATGGTCTGTAAGACTATGTGAGCCTTGTCCATGCCATGTGAAATGGATGGATGTGTTTGAGACCATTACAGTTAATACCTCCCTAGCTAAGAGGGAGTGTTGATATTATGGTAGTTGCGAGAGGTATCAACCTCCATGTGTAACCTTTGACTAGATTAGAATATTCCAGCAGCTAGAGAAACCCTAAACATATGTGTAGAAACCCTAGAAGACAAGTCGGCCCAATAAAAGAATTAATATTAAAGTATTAGCTTCTAAAAGGACGAGTTGGCCCAGATAAGTGACAAGAACCACTATAAATAAGAGATGATCTAGCTCATTTGTACACACTCACTTCACTCACTCTCTCAGTCAAGGATAGCGCAAGTTTGGAGCTACAACTGCAAGATAGGAAGGTGGATCCTCTGGAGTGATTCTTGGTCTCTCTCTCTAGCGTCGTCTAGCCTAAGATGTGCACTCTACCTTCTAGTATCTCTTGGTGGTATTCTTGGTGGTATTCTTGGTGACATTCTTGGTGGTATTCTGGTATTCTTGGTGGTATTCTTGGCAAGTGCAACTACTGCAGCTGAGTATTGTTCTTATTTTGTGATTTGGGACTATCTGTCTAATGAGCTATCTTTGGAGAAAGATGCACTCTCTCGGTTATTTGTTGGTTCTAGTGTTGCTTCCATAATCATTCTATCTAGCAAAGGTTATGGTGCTCGAGGGTGGTTGTGTGCCCATGGTTGGGTGACAATATTGTTATATTGTTTATGGTAAAACGAGCACATCAAATATTTTAACACTCGGGAGTTTGTGGGTGCTCCTAGTACGAGCTTCAGACAGAACATGCCACCACAGCGTTATTTAGGGTATATGGTGTTGATGAGTGAACTCATTAACACGGAGCCTTCTAGTTTTCAAGAGGCAGTGGACCAACAGGTTTGGCGAGATGCCATGGTGGAGGAGCATGTCTCCATCTTGAAGAACGATGTTTGGGAGGTGGTGTCGAGACTAGAGGGCAAGTCAGTGGTTGGGTCTCGTTGGATCTATAAGATCAAGCATGCTGCAAATGGCAATATTGAGAAATTCAAATCCAAGTTTGTGGCTAAGGGGTTCTCTCAGAAAGAGGGAGTTGACTATAACGAAACATTTGCCCTGGTAGCCAGATATACTTCCATCGAGGCTATGATCTCATTAGCAGCAGAGATGGGTTGGTAGATTCATCAGATGGGCGTCAAAATGGCATTCCTCAATGGAGTTATTGAGGAGGAAGTGTATATAGAACAGCCAGAGGGTTTTGAGGTATATGGGAGAGATTCCCATGTATGTAGATTGAAGAGAGCACTATATGGGGTCAAGTAGGCACCCAGAGTGTGGTATGAGCGCATTGATAGTTACTTGCAAGGCATGGGCTTCATGAAGAGTGATGCAAACTATAACCTATAGTATATCATGATAGGTGGAGAGCCGTTCATTCTTGTGCTATATGTGGACAATCTCTTTCTCACAGGTTCACAGAGGCTTATTGCAGATTGCAAGAGAGATCTTACTTCGGAGTTCGATATGAAGGATTTGGGGTTGATGCACTATTTTCTGGGATTGGAGGTGTGGCAGCGAGATGGCAAGATTTTTCTTGGACAGGGGAAATACATAGTGGAGATCTTGAAGAGATTCAGGTTGCAGGACTGTCAGCCAATGTCTACACCCATGGTTACTAATTGGAAGAAGATAGATGCTTCCAAGCAGGAGGCAGTGGACCCTACCTTATACAAGCAGTTGATAGGCTCTCTCATGTATTTGGTCAACATTAGGCTAGACATTTGTTTTGTTGTGAATACTCTTAGTCAATTCATGGTGGAATCAAGGAGAGCTCATCGGACAACAGAAAAAACGTATTTTGAGGTACCTACCTGGCACAGTTGAGTATGATTTGAGGCATGCTCAGGAAGATGGAGTGAAGTTGGTGGGCTACACAAATGCAGATTGGGCAGGCAATGCAGTAGACAGGAAAAGCACTTTGAGGTGTTGTTTCAACTTGGGATTAGGGGTTGTCTCTTGGTTTAGTAGGAAGCAAAAGTCTGTTGCATTGAGTTTTGCGAAAGCAATATACATGGAAGCGAGCATGGCAGCATGTGAGGCCATATGGCTTCGAAAGTTGCTAGTGGCATTCTTTGGTCAGGAGCTAGAGGCGACCATCATACACTGTGATAATTAGAGTGGCATCAAACTCTCTAAGAATCCATTATTTCATGATAGGTCGAAGCACATCGACATCAGGTATCTCTTCATCAGAGATTGTGTGCAACAGGGTGTAGTCCAGTTACAGTATGTACCTACAGATGAGCATGTGGCAGATATTTTCACTAAGGCCTCGATGAAAGGCAAGTTTGTCTACTTCAGGGATAAGATATGAATAGTGGAGAACACCTTCCTCGTTAAGAGGGAGTGTTGAAATATTGTAACGAGGACAAGTGTCTTGGCTTAGGCAAGGTGTCATGCAAGCCAAGGACACAGACTAATGTATCTCCAAGTCATTTAAATGTTTCCTAAGTCTAACTTAGGGAAATGGGTTTAATTAATTTAATTAGTGATCATTTAAATATTTCCTAAGTCTAACTTAGGAAATGTTGATTATTAATTATTATTAGTTAACCACTTGTTAGAAGCTTCTTTGATCTTATTCGGAAAGTCAAAGTTAGTTTCAGATTAGATCGTAGCCATTGATTTGACATGTTGGGGATTTAATCTACACTATCCAATCACTCAGCTGAAGATTTATAAGCAAGGGGGATGACTTGAGGAGATCATTCAGTTGGTGAGTGACACTAGGAGGGTTTTCTGCAAATCGAAAGTGTGCAAGAGCAGTGAGGGAGATAGATAGGAAGGGTGGCAGTGTTCATCTCCATCAGATTCAAGTGGCAGGGTGAAGATTAGGGCTGAATCCCTTTGACTTAGGGCAGAATGGGCCGCTTTTTCTGTAGAGGCTACGTGAGGAGGAAAGGGAGGTTCGGTCTTGGTGGTTGTAGCAGTCGTGAGGAGGAAAGGGCTAGGTCGTAGCCCTTACAGCCCAGACCAAGCCTTAGTGTGGGGACTGTGCGCTAGCACAGCCACATACATGCAGAACAGCAGAGACGCGAGGAAAGGGAGGTCGAGACTCAGCCAGGGAGGCCATAAATCAGAACCATAGGCTCAGATCTGCCCAGATTCATTTCAAATTTCTGTATAGAGGAGTTTACCAGGTTTGGCATCATTGTATTCGTTTTCTGGATCTGCTAAAGCAAAATAATAAAACCCTCATTTGTTGGTTTTCCCCAGAGTTGGGGTTTCGAGGGTATCTCTGGGGTCTATTTTATCGTGTGTTTGGTTTCTATTAACCCAGTTATATTTCTATTATAGATCAGATTTAGAATTTGTTGTTGCTCTTCAGATCTAGGTATAAAAATCTATTGAAACGGAAATTAAGTTTGTTGAGTTTTAAGGAAAAATAACACTAAGTTCATCAAAATATAAGACCATAGCCATCATCATCTCCACCTTTGTTTATGTGCGGATTTGGTGTTGATTGGTTTCTTTTAAACACAATTCTTCTAAAGCGATCATTTATTTTTGCATCCTGAGTCTAGGACAAGATACTACTTCCCCTTTTGCACTGAGCCTTGGAATTGCTTCATATACACTTGCTCTTCCAAATCTTTAAGAAGGCATTTTTGACATCCATCTTGAGAATAGCCCACTTATATTGAGCTACATCCTTTGTTCTTGTGCGGATTTGGTGTTGATTGGTTTCTTTTAAACACAATTCCTCTGAAGCGATCATCTATTTTTGCATCCTAACTCTAAGAAAAGATACTCCTTTCCCTTTTGCACAGAGCCTTATTCATATACACCTCCTCTTCCAAATCTTTAAGAAGGCATTTTTGACATCCATCTTGAGAATAGCCCACTTATATTGAGCTACCATCTCTAACACCAATATGAGGTACCTTGCCTAACATCTCGGTTTGGTGTTTTGGTTAAGGATCCATATAACATAGGTAAAGTCTTCAGTTCCATCCCCAAGCAACTAACTCATAGTTTAGATGATCAAACCTTTGATGCAAATGTCTTAGTTTAGATGGCCAAACCTCTGACACCATAGCTTACTCGCAAGTTGTAAATTATTCCTTATCCATTAACATTAATTGGTCACTTGATGCTGCTATAAATTCGCATAAGCCATGTTTCTCAATACCTCTTGCAACCACTTGGATCGCAATCTAGTTCGTTTTTATAAGACACTTTTATTTATCAAATTCAATAATCTAATTATATGTTGCAATTGGGTTATGTTATCGCACAATTTGTACTTAATCCAAAGGATAAGGTTTAGGAAAGGCAAATTGGCGTAACGGAGGTTATCCTATCACTGTCACCTCAATAGGATGCCTCTTTCTATTTAGGGTTGATGGCCCAGGGGAGACATCCCAGGTGACCTGGGGGTTTGAGAAGGCAAAGGTTAAGGTGTCTATGAAAATGTCCCCTCTCACAAGTCACATTGATCAGAAAGTCCCGAGGTTTTAATCAATGAAGTAGTGAAGTATTAAGTCGTACCTGCCCAGAACAAAGCAACAAGAAAATATATATTTCGCAAGTACAACTTGTTGTTAGTACTTCATAAAACCACTGACTTTATCAAGAAAAGCAATGGCTGATATATGGTGAAGCAAGCAGAAATTTGTAGCAGCAATATTTATAAGACAATAGCTTCACAATAAGTGCCTTAAAATGGCTTCAAAATGACCAAGAATTATTACTCGTTAACATCAAAATAACATTTGTCAGAAGCAAGTAAGGCAGTGCATTAATCAACTTTTTCAATTGTTTTTAGATGCTTTTAGTGCTGCAATAGATGGTTGTAGCTTACTTTTGTAACAGCAGCAACTAAGTTAGTAGATTAGACTATTCTAGGGTTAGGAGTAGTTAGTAGAGAGCTTAAGGTATAGGTTTTGATAGTGGTTTTTGTCAATCACTCAATGGCAAGTCTTAGATTAGTGCCTTTCAGGCAAATGGAGTCTTTTAGGTAGCAGCAAATCTTGAAGGAAAAAATGATAGTAAGAGAACTAAAGACAAGAGAGGTCAATAGTTGAAGTGTTGGTAACCCAAGGCTTTAATTACCAAACCCTAGGGGGAAAATAGCTACTAGGAAGTAGGTAACCCTAGGCCCTCGAAGTTTTCCCCCTTCTTTAGCTCAAAGATGAAGTAAATAACAGCTTAGATGAAGCAAAAAGAGCTAGGGTGTTGCAATGGAAAGGCCCTTAGCAAAAGATTCAAGAAAATCGGCTTTCTAGCAAGATCTAGTAGGTAAAAGCTATCAAAGCAAGGACAATAACATGTGCTTGGCCTCCTAGGGTTTTAAGCTAGCAATTTCATAATCTTAGTATAAATGCAAGATAAACATAACTATAACCATTCAATGAAGAAGAATTGCAGAAATCTTACTTACATTCACCAAGAATCATCTAGCAAATACTCTAGTTGAACACTTCCACCAAGAAAATTGCCAAAATAGTCCAAAACAAGCCTCCTTCAAGAAGTGCGCACTAAATTTCAGTCATGTAACCCCAAATAGGGAACAAATTTCAGACCTCACACTTGTGTGAGTGAAAGATGATCCTAAAAATACAAGGGAAATTCCCTTATTTATACAATTACAATGACCAGAATTAGGTCAAAAAGGCCGACATGGCATGTTTACATGTAATATCAAGTTTTTACATTAAATGACAAAATAAAATCCTAAATCAAGCAGAAATGGTGACATCATGCCCTTTTAGGGTGACGTTGGGCCTTTTTAGTGCAATGTTGGCCTCCTAATGCCTCTGGATCAAACCACACGTGCCACTTGGTACACAACTGCCTCCAAAGTGTCCAAAACGTTGGGTGACATCATGGGTCACATGGGTGACGTCATGGGCCTTTCAAGGCCTACATCATAGTGAGAAGGGCAAGACCCCCCTGGGTCAAGGCCTGCCAGGTTGTCTCTGGTGGAACATCCTCCTCTCTCTGGTGCAAACCTGTGATCTGTCTCTGCCCCCACCGGCTTGGATCTCAACATCCATCTGGTGGGATTTTAGCCCTATGGAGGTCCAAACTAATCGTCTCCCCATGTGTACCTGTCCGTCGGGTGTGGCCCTGCAACAACAAGAAGTACACCTTCCATGGGCTCATAAGTCACAAGGATCATAGCAATGTCAATCACATCTAATAATCAAGTTATTCAAACATGTGCATAAAACCCCCTTTTCCCAGACAAGTGCTCAAAGACGTTATGTTATTCTACAAGCCAGGTTTGGAGGGGACGTAAGGATGTCCTATTGGGATAATTCTCATTGGAAGTGGGATGTTTTCAGATGAAGACAAATCCAGGCCATGTAAGTGGATGAGGTGGTAAGGGATGTCCAAGCAATGGGTGCAGTGATGACAGGGGAATGTATAGCTTACCTGTGGGTGCCTCTAAAGAGGGTGAGTTGCACCTTGTCATGGATGCAAATGTTTCCAAGTCCATTCAATGCCTTTTATCTTTTTTATCTTATTGTTTTTTCTTTCAAGAGACTAGTTAGGGGACACTATCGTGGCGTGGTGACCAGTGGTGACAATGTTACCCACAAGCCTTTCACGAAGACGAGAAGGTTGGCTCGTGATGAGACCCCCTTTCTCTTGGCTATGCCACCAAGAGCCACTACCCTGGTGTGGTGACCAGCTGAATGGTAGTGTCATACCGCTACATGTCCATGGACCTAATAGGTTGGCTCGTGATGAGACCCCTTATCCTCCAACTAGGTCTTGATTTTATTATTTTATGGGTCCCTCTATTTCTTGTTGAGAAGCCTTTATGGCTTTCTCGAGGATCCCTAGCGAAGCATCTGGAGGTTTTGTTCTTTTGGCTTTTATCTTTTTCCAGCTACGTTTACCCTCTGGGCCTTTAGCCCCTTCTTCCCACAAGGTAAGGTACAACCCTTTGCTAGCTTGGCAAACCCAATGCCCGAACCAATGTATGGGATGGAAGAGAGGGAAAAAGATGAAAAGTGGTAAGTATGGTGGGAACAGACGATGAACTTTCATGAACCCACCCAGTGGCAACTCAAACCCTATGGGAACCAACTTA
>JZKD02S1853199.1:484941-529716 GCA_000966675.3 Picea glauca
AAGCACACGTTAGAAGTAAAAAGAATTAAATGCACATATTCAAATGTTTTGAGAATCAGAGTGACACATACCATGATACTCGGACTCATTACCTCATGGAGCAAGACCCACTGCTATTGAGGGACCAAGTCGATAGGATTGATGTTGTTGCTGCTGACAATGCGGAGGTGTTGAAGAAGAAAGATGGGCGCTCCAGGGCCAGGCTCAAGCCAATATGGCTCTCAGTACTCCATGTCTAGGACCTGTGGGCCTCGAGACATAATCTCATTAGTTATCCCTAGGGTAGGGGATAACAGGTTCAAAATTAATTCTTCTTCCATCCTAGTTAACATAGCACATTACTCACATTCTTGATATCACTGTTTTGCATTCTCATCGAAATCATGCCTTTGCCTGTGACTTAATGAGTAGTATTTACATCACACATCTAAACCTTTTCAGATTGCTCACTACCATTTCCTAGTAACCCTAGCCATTCTTTATCATACGCAGCGTGCCTTTGTAGCCCCTGAATCAATGTACCATGCATCTTGTGATGAGATTTCAACCTTCAATGATGTAAATTAAGGTAATGCAAACTTTTTGACAAGCTAATGCAAGTGACAAATACTTGGTATGTTCTTGGTAGACTGTCCAGAGTGATCCTTGGTATGTTCTTGATAGACTGTCCAGAGTGATTGCAACTAGATCCTTATTCTTCGCTTTGTCTCCAATGGAAGTCTCTGATTTTTAACTTTGTGTAAATGAACTGTGATTGAATCCCTTTCTGTAATTTTTAAGTTATGCAGTTCCTGATCTTACTATTGCTGCTTGGGGTCTTCATTGACGTCACTGCTTTCTAGTTCTGCTGATGTGAAGGTTTTCATACCTCTCTGACCTGGTCCATCCGGCCACCAGGGTTTGTTTGGATTTACTGTTTGGAGTTTATTCTGTGACGGGCTCTCTTGTACCGAGTTTCCAGCCTATTAGGGGTTTCTATCAACTCCTGTCTTTTCCTTTTGGCTCTCCAACTAGTTACTTTATGTCACTTTGGGATTTTCTACCCAGGATTGGGTCGTGCTTTTGGCACCTACAGAATGTAATTTGGTTCTCTTTGGATGAATAGAATTACGCTTTTTTTCCAAGGAAAAAAAATTTATATTATATAATTTATATAGCATGTTATATAATTGTAGAATTTAATATATTTATTATGTAAAACATGTTTTATCCTTTAAAATTATTTGTTTTTCTTACTTATAAAGTATAGGTTATATAATATATTATATAATATATATTATATAAGTTATTTATATAATATATATTATATAATATATGTTATATAATTTATATAACATGTTATATAATTGTAGAATTTAATATATTTATTATGTGAAACATGTTTTATCCTTTTAAATAAATTTATTATATATATATATATATATATATATATATATATATATATATTCAAATTTAATGGTTATAGTGGTAGCGATCGAAATAGACCCCATGTCACGCGAGTACGAGACCGGCGCAGTTGTCAATTCCGCCAGTCATAAAAAAAAATTGACTTTAATGGCGAACTTTATCAAAAAAAATTATGAGGCGAATTTTTTCCGAATTTCATCAGTTTCGAATTCGAATACGAACACGAACGCGGTGACTAAGGACTTCAATTACAATATGTATATGTTCATGTTCAAAATCATAAAACGTGTCTTCGCTTATCTTTTGTTTCTTCAATTGGTTTTGAAATGTGATCAAAATAAGCATTGATTGCAAACAATTGGGGGGTTCAGGAATCAATATTCATCTGGATGAGGAGGCTCAAATAGAAAATCCACATCATGGCCCCCTTGGTTCCAGTTTAAAATGGCCAACCAAAGCATAGCACAATCAAAAGCCATGTCAACGGCCCAGCAAGTTTCTGTAGTAGTTCAATTCTTACATACCCAAAAGGCTCCAGCCTACACAACTACACTGGAACCTCGTGTATGAGGAAAGATCACACTCCACATGATTTGGTGAAGACGGAGTGGACAGTGTTGATGTTAGAAGAATGCTCAGAGTAAGAGGAAAATATTGATAGCCAGTGTTTGCATTAGATGGAAGAAGAAAGAAAGAAATTATATTAAAGTCCACACTCCACAGTTAACATACATCAAGCAAAAACAAGAAGCTAAACTAGTAAAAGAAGTTCGAACAAATAACAAAATAACAAGACAGAGTGGTCACTCGAATAGATAAAACACTGGATAATGAAGTAGAGGACAATCTTGTGTCAGAGGAAAGGAAGAACAAGAAGTCCTGTACCAAAGAAAGTTGATCATATCACAAACAAAGGCACAGAAAAAATTAAATCCCAATCTGCATCAGAATCAGAGGAGACTACAGCACTGTAAAAGCACCAACAGAGAGCTATATGAGGATACGAAGTGTTTGTTCCAACTCGTTTTCATGTAAACATGGATCAGAAATTCACAAGAAACACTAATGATAACTATAAGGACAAGAATGGAGAGGAGATTGGCAGGAGATCCTGCCCCAACATAGGGCATCCTATGGAATTCACTACTATGGAAGTTGTGATGGTAGAATAAAAGGCAAAGCATGAATTCCATCCTCATTTTTTAGAAGCCCAAGAAGATGAAGAAATTTTGGAGGGGCCTGAAGCACGTTTCCTATCAAAGCTCCACCACAAGTAAGTCATTAGATGCCAACATGTTTTCATGTAACCATTTATAATGAATTCATAATAAACACCAATGACAAGAACAAGGACGTAGAGGACATTGGCAGGAGGTCACCCTGCCCCCACATAGGGCATCCTATGTGATTCACTTCTGCATATTCTGTGGTGGCAGAATAAAAGGCAAATAATGAAATCCATCTTCATTTTTAAGCCTGAGAAGAAGCAATTTTGAAGGAAGACATCTTATCAATTGGATTACTTCCTGTCGAGCTCCACCATAGATAAAAGTCACTAGATGATGTCACACCAAAATTTGGGCTCACACACTTCACCACTCAAACTACACCTTAGGGACCCATGCACTTTAGGTTTTCCTTTTACATGCAATGTCTTCCAAATATTGCAACATTGCATCATTCTATAGAAATCTCCTTATAAGGTGCAGTATTAAAATCATTCATGGTAAATGGCAGTGAGTTATTTGAAATTAAACTGATGATTGCCTGTGTTCTAAAGATGAAATGTCTCAGATCTAGGCCATAGAAGACTCCCATTAATATAGCAGCCATTAAACATTAATACGTTCTACTACTAGCAATTCTGCCTCACATCTGTTTTGTTTGTAAACCTAAAGAATTTTCAATCTAAAAGATGATTGTCTTGCCAGAACACAATGCTATATTATTACTTGAACACAATGCATGCATTAGAACCAAGAATAAACATGATTAGTAAAGTGAAGAAAACAGAGTAACAAAACACAAGCTTAAGACAACAATGCTCACAGAACAGTGATACCTTTAGCTCAATGCAGACATGAGGGGTCAAAGTTAAACCAAGCTACCAAAAACAGAGTGGTCAAAGTTAAACCAAGCTACCAAAAACAGAGAATGAATGGGAAGCATATCAAAGTTTTGTAATACAAAAAACCAAGAAATTCTAGTTTAGGAAAATAAGCTTAAAGTAAAATTGTGTTTCATCAAGAAAACCATCTTTGAACTACTGAATCCCAGTCGTAACATACATACCTTGCCATTGAATACAAAAGATGACTACTGTTGCCTGGGTTCAGACAACTGTATAATAACTTGTAGGCTGCAAATTCGTGACGACAGCCCTCAATGCCTTCAGCATATAGCCCTTGAATCTGTGACTGACACTGTAACACAACAGTGTAGATGTTAATTAAAAAGGGAAAATAATACATCCCAAATCTAATTTAACTCTTAGGCCTGATAGTGCAGATTTTAGTCATTTTCCCATCTTTCACATATGCTCTTTGATATATAAAAGACTATCAAAAATGTGCCGAGAACAGGACTTCTGCTGAGCTAAGAAGTTCAAATTATATCACCACACAGACTCAGTTGTCTTAACTAAAACATTGAGACAGGCAAAAAATAACTATAGGAAGAGAGGCCATAACTCTCAAAATAATCCTAGAGCTAATCCTAGAGGCATTAGGACAGAAAATGAGTGTAGATAAAACTTTTTTAGGATGGCTTTGAGGGAGGTAACAGATTGAATCAGAATGGATATGGGATAGACACACTAAACCTGTATAAACATAGTTGCCAACAATGTGGACATTGTTTGAAACAAGGCACTAATGTCCTCACAAAAATTAACAAGTAAAAAGATGCCCATCAAATACAAAGAAAAACAAGATACAAAAGCAACCGGTCAAAACTACATGATGCATTCATACCTGGTTGTATTCTGGCATGTCTCCAGCCTCCAGAGCTAATCGTGCATGGGTTTCATAGACCTGCAACAATATGTAGAAGGTAATTTTCAAAACTTGAAGCGTTATTTATTTCAAGATCTCATTACTTTGATTCAATGACAAAGACATAGATGATCAAAAAGGAGAAGCTAAATCTTGTGTCCTTAGTGGCACTTGATATATAAGGTTAAAGGTCGTGTTAAAAAAATGGTTCCTTAAGAAAATAAATAGGTAACAATGGAATCAGGTTTTATTGATTTAAACTTTAAAAAGAGCAAGTTGTCAGCAGGTGAAAGAGCAACTGGGTGCTACTGAATTTGAATAAGCAGCATACAAGAATATTTCTACACATTGATAGTTGATCTCCTAGAGATTCATAAATCTACACATTCATAGTTGATCTCTTATAGATTCATAAATCTACACATTCATAGTTGATCTCCTAGAGATTCATAAAGATTGTGAAGGAGAAGAGATCCCCAGATTTTAAACATGTTCATTGTCAAAACAGAAGAAAGGATTTAATATCAAAATTGTGGAAAAGAAATCATTGTATGGCTGAGATGGTAGTGCAAACAAAAAATGACAATGAATCAGCTTATAAGTGAGTACCCTTGACCTAAGGTGCAGGAAGCATCCCCCAATCAAAGACCCAATAAAGAAACCATTGTATTTCTGCTTGAGATCCCTAACTTGAACGAGATTGCCCTGGAAAAGAGATAGGTCACCTTAAACTTCTTTCTTATTATCAACTTTTTATATTTCGAAACATGTTAGATATCCAGAGAGAACAACAGCAGGAGAATATCCAAGCAAATTGGATATGTAATTACATGTTAAAGACTTAATGTATCAAAGAAAGATATATGTCCCTCTTAATTAGGACGCATGTGAGCCAGCAGTGATCATTACCATGATACACAGGATAAAATCAGACATCAACCTACATAAGGGACCAAAAGCATCTGGTGATGTAAACTCTAGCATAAGATGTAAACTAAGATCTCAATAGAACATACATCTATCACATAAAAGATTAAAGAAGTATGCACACATTTAAGCTGAGTACACGACTCCCTTAGTCAACCTATGGGTCAACATGAAAGGCTAGGTTAACCTGATGGTCAACTTAGATGACCCCAATCAGGCTTCTCGCCAATATCAACTTACTACCTAGCATCCCCAAATTTTAACTTCTTTCTTATTATCAATTCTTTATTTTTCCAAGCATATTAGATATCCAGAAAGAATGACAGCAGGAGAATATCCAAGCAATTTGGATATGTAGTTACATGTTACAGTCTTGATGTGATCAAAAGAAGATATATGTCTCTTAATTAGGATGCATGTGAGCCAGGAGTGATCCTTACCACAGTACACAGGATAAAATCAGACATCGACCTACATAAGGGACAAAAAGCATATGGGGATGTTCACTCTGGCTGCTGGCATAAGATGTAAACTAAGATCTCAATAGAACATACATCCATCCAATAGAAGATTAAAGAAGTATACACATATTTAGTCAACCTATTGATCAACATGAAAGACTAGGTTAACCTGATGGTCAACTGTCCCCAATCAACCTTCACACCAATATCAACTTACAATATAACTACCTAGCCACCCCCCTCTCTAAAATTTAGTTTCACCGTCAAAGCTCTTAATACAAGTAACTACTACATACATCCTCAAAGTTGAAAGGTGGATGGATAGAAGATACTATCAAAGTTAAACGAACTGTGGGTGTGATCAGAATTGGCAAAAGAATCTAGTGTGGGTGTGGCACTCCTCCGAAAATTAGGAATCAGGGAATTGAAACCCTAACCCTAATTTTTTAAATATATATTTAAAAATTAAATATTATATTGAAAAAAAAGAAATGAAATCCAAATTAAAGCATATCAGTTGTTTATCTTTCATATTCATATTAGGGAATGAGATTCATCAACAGTAAATAGTAAATACTAAAGTAGAATATGTAGTCCTCATGAATTCTAGTCTCTAAATGGTCAACCATCCCAGGCAATGAAAAACAGCAGCAAGAACGAAGAATGTTTATCCTGCCTGGTCTGTCTAATGGACTTACCGTGTTTGACTAAACTTCAGGAGTGCTCATAATTTGACGGTTGACCTATGCATATCCAAGCTAACAAGTCAAAGAGTGTCAGTAATGAAGTGACTGAAAAAACTGCCAAAGTTGCTAATAATTATAATGAGTTTGTGGAGTGCATGTCTTATAGCACTTCCAGTTGGCATCAAGGGTTACACAGGCAGTCTGGTAGATGTTGTGACACCATAAGAACACTGCAATTAAGGTTGTGGTGAGGCTGGTTATCTTGATAGTACAAATTGTTATTGTTGAAAACTGAATTAAATTTGAAATCTGCCACGATTCTATCACTGGAAACAGATCCACTTATACCAGAAATAGATCCTATTTTAGGAAACGGATCTAATACAATAGACACAAAAATCCCAAGAATTTGATATGGATCCAAGATTCCCCAATTTTGAGAAGAATCAGATGCAGGTGCAGGGTGCCCTAAGGCAAATCCAATAACTATGCATATTACATATTTTCAACTTCAACATACAAATAAAGACCAAGGCCTCCTTCAAGTATCAGAAGTAGTGTTTCCACCAAAAGATAATTGCTCTGCTAGAACTGGCAGAGTCTGTTCATTGGATTCAAGGGGTGACATTAGCCAAGTTGAATGTGGAGACAGTGGAGAGTAAAGACTAGAGATTGTTCATCCTAACCAGGAACTAATTCTGACTGCAACAATGCTCAAGCTAAGGGTTGAACATCTTGAGATGAAGTCGACACTAATAATTGAATCACTTTCTTAAATTTTGTAGATTTTTTTTGAGAAATGTCTTATATTTACAGAAAAATATTCACAAAAAGCAGTACAAAAAGTGGAAGGGTATATATAATGGACATCATACCCTCTTCCTCGTATAGCTACTAAAACTGAAATAAAATCATAATAATCCGTTGGATACATAGATTGGGCATCTTTGATCAACAGAGCGCCCTTTGCCAAGGGCTGATGCCAGATGGCATACCTCATCCCTCTACATAGAACAAAGGGGTAGACAAAGGGCTAATCTCCTGATCAAAAACAAACTTGCACCTAATTTTCCAAAATAAAGTCAAGAGCCACAAGCAATGACATATCCCAGAGAACGTAGTACAAACCAAAGAGTGATAATGTCAGAACAATGAAGAATGCCAGTGAATCCTGCCTTGAGGCAACACTAAATACTCAAGATAACTCCGCCAATGTTTGGCAAACTAGATACTCCCAAAAAATATGTTTCACTGTCTCCAAGAGATGGCAAACAGGACAAAGGCCATCAGAAAATTCGCTCTTGGCCAACCAAGCCTTGGATGGAATCCCCTGATAGAGTACTAACCAAGCAAAAACTCTCATCTTATAAGAAAATTGAACCAACCAAACACTGTAAAATCTACACACCCATCTATCGTTTATCATTGAACACCCAACATGGATTAAGAATCGGGGGATAACAAATGCCTCTGATTAAGTATCGAGTACAATCATTTGGAGTCAAAATGGAGAAGCAGTGGACCATAAGAGAAAGATGGTCAGGGGCAAGGAGACCAGACTCCTGAGCAAGAAAATGCCACTCCTTCCAGGAGCAAGAGGCAGAATCCTACAAATCTCCCCTGAAGAAAATTCCCATCCTGCTCAACCTGCAAGCCTAATAGTGAGGCAGCTCCGCAAAACAAGAACCCCGAACCCTCCAACTCCAAATTAGGACGACAAGCTAAATCCCAACCTGCCTTTTTGCCCTCCCAATGCCAACAAACCAAACTTGCAACAATTTTCCAAACTGACCCTGTGCTCCGAGAAATGAGGAGAGCCCAAAACCTAAAATAAATGGGGCGGCGAGAAAACATCACATAAACTGAAGGTCCCTTGAGCTCTACTTAAACGTTAAGTAGACATCACCTGATGCTGAAACAAGACCTGCCAAGGCAATGAACCCTCAAGACACCACAACATCCACTTGGCTACAAGATTACTGCCCTAGTTGGCAACATCAATCAACCTGCAAGCCTAATAGTGAGGCAGCTCCCCAGCACAAGAACCCTGAACCCTCCAACTCCAAATTAGGACGACAAGCTAAATTCCAACCTGCCTTGTTGCCCTCCCAATGCCAACAAACCAAACCTGCAACAATTTTCCAAACTGACCCTGTGCTCCTAGAAATGAGGTGAGCCCAAAACCTAAAATAAATGGGGCGACAAGAAAACATCACATAAACTGAAGGCCCCTTCAGCTCTACTTAAACGTTAAGTAGACATCACCTGATGCCGAAACAAGAACTGCCAAGGCAATGAACCCTCAAGACACTACACCATACACTTGGCTATAAGAATACTGCCCTAGGTGGCAACATCAATCAAACCAAGGCCCCCCTCATCCTTGGGCATAGCACACATCCCATGGAACCAATGGAAGACCCATGTCTCCACCATACTAGGGTCACAAGTATGCCCTCAAAATCTTCTCAAGCCACCAATATTGAGCCCTACTAGGGAAGCAACAAGAGACATTGTATAATGAGAAGCCTAGAAAATACAACCAACAACAGTGAGTGTCCCTGCAAAGGAGAGATCCTTATGGTACCAAACATAAACTTGCTCCTCCGAAGACTACCCAAATACCAAAAATGACCCCAAAGCAAATATAAGACCAGGCTGCAAGAACCCAATCTAGTGGTGAATCCAACCCAATTAACCAAAAATCTATTTTGTGAGCACTAACCATAGCACCTAAAGTAGATCAAAATGTATCCAAGCATGTGAGAGCCCCATCAAACAAATCCCACTCAACCCTTATAAAGGAGCAAATCATCTACAAAGTGGTTATTAATCATCTCTAAACCATTAGGGTTTTGAAAACTAGGACATTGCAGCATAAATAATTAATAAATCATATTTTATGCTGAAAATGTAGAATCGGATTTTGTTCATACTATAAATTTGATTGAAGCACCTAAGAATGATTTATTCATATTATACGATACAATTTCTGTACATTGAAAGAAGTAGAAGCTTTATATGTCAATAAATGTTGATAATTTTCAAGGATGAAGAAAATTAGTGTCCGATCTGGATGAGAAAATCAAGGACTATAAGAACTAAGAAGCATAAAAAAATCCACTTGAAAGCTTTTCTCAAGAATAGTCCATTCAATATGACAAAGAAAGACTACAATGCAAGGGAAGTAAGAGATCAATAATGACTGCAAAAATTTCGTTGAAAATATTTGCCAAGAAACAAAAGTTCAACCCGAGCATTGTTAAAATGCATGCCGCAAAGACAACATTTAGAATGCAAGTTGTCTGAATATCAATGCAGAAAATATTCACAAATGAACTATAATTTGACAACTTAGTACAGAATGAATCGTCCACAGGGAAAATTAAAATAGCAATTCATGTAACCCCACAATCAGGGGTCAATAGATCAATTGCTTTAGATGATCCTATGGTTCACTTCCTGTCTCCCAATTATAAAAGGAAGTACTAATATTAATATTGACTTAAAATTGGGATCTTACTAGGTTAGGAATTCTGAAACAAACCTCTAGAGAATAGGTGTGCCATGTTCACTTAGTTTTCAGGCAACACAAACAATTAGATGATGCCATTGATTTCATAAGCTATTTATCTAATAGTATAATCAAATTTCAAAAAAAGATTGACCCTAAAACTAAAGCAGATAATTACTTTAGAATAATATTTTTATCAAGTATGACAAACTACCATTCAGAGATTAACAACTCAAAATCCACACCGACCTTTACTGTAAATTCATTTCTAATACGCTGCACTGTAAGATCTTGACGAATTGACTTCAACTGGTCACATTTATATAAATAAGTCTTTGGTGAATTCTGCACCATGGCCAAAGCTTCTTGCAAGACTTCTTCTGGCCTCACCTGTACAGGACAGAATACAACAAAAATAAATACCTGGTAGAAATATAAATTGACAGAACTGTAAGCACCATCTGGCACTAAATAAGACAAGAGGAACAATTTCAACTACGAATTTCAAATTTGAAAAAATGAAAAGCATATCTGAAACCAGTAAAGAAAAGGCCATTACAGTGTTTGGATCAGGAGCAGATGTAAGCCGCAGGTAGCGCTTCTCTATCTCCTGGCATGTTCCTTTGACAGTTAAAGAATCCCAGCCAATGTCTTCAACTGCCCCTCCACCACTATGTCCATAGCTCTTAGTTGCACCACTTGTGGTTCCATTCACTATAACTGCAGGCTCTTTAGTTTTAGCGCCTCTTCCACTTTCTTTATCAAAACGTTTAGTCCTGCTCTCTCTCCGTTTCCTCTCTTCTAGTGTTTCAGTAAATCCTCGAGAACCAAAACAAAGTCCACCTCGCCAAGGTTCTTCATCAGTATCACTAGGACTATCCCCAGATCCATCAGCAGTTGGGCCATCACCTTTCCGTGACTTCTTTATTGGCCTTGCAGACATTTTGTTTGAATCAAATGGCTTCTGCAGGTGTAATTGTGTGCCCTTGTTCCATACTCCATTGACTGCAGTTACCTGCATCACATGCATTACGAACTCTCCGTAACAGTTGTACACCAATTCAGAACCATGTATATTGCATACTTTTGGCTTTGTAAATTTATCAATGTTCTGAAACCAAATCCCTACAAATTCTTAGGTGTTAAACTAAAAGAGAGATTTACCTTACTCTGCCCTTCTTTCAAGGGATTCCACACCTTTTCCTTGCTGAACCCATGATTTCCAGCAACTCCTTGTTCCTGCCCTTCTTTCAAAGGATTCCATATCCCTTCCTTGCTGAACCCATGATTTACAGCAGCTCCTTGTTCAGCTCCTTGTTCCTTGTCTGGTTTCTCTTCAACAACAGGCTCCCATCGACTCTTAAAGCGCTTCCCCTGATTGCGTTCAGGTTTTTGTACTGATGCCACAGTTATAGTGCTCTGCATATTTCTAAAACCCCAATGGTTATTAGTTAGAGACCCAGTAATAATACACTCTAGACGTGAAAGAAGTCTGTAAAAGCAACGTGTAAGTAATCAAACATATTCTGATAATAAAAGAAAAAGAATAGACTGATACTGAAACCAAACACAATACTATAACTACATTTAGCAACAGCCAATTGACTCGAAAGGTACTTTTTAGCTACCACTCGAGCATCAATCAAGATATAAACTTCAAAAGGAAAAGTCATAAAATTCTACATTCTATACAGAGATTCAGAATGTCAATTAAAATTGTGAAATAAAAAAATTAATTCGAAAAAATAGGCCATTACCAAATATGACTATACACTTAAAATGTTATCATGCACATTCAAATTAAAAGGATTCTCATATATCTTTAAGTTTCCACTTAATCTTGAAAGGTCATGAAAGTCTCATTTTACACACAAAAAGCTCAAAAGATGGAACTCTTCCACACATAAACCTTCTCTTATAGAATGTCGCTCACACTGGAGTATGGAATTAGGAATAACCCTAATAACAAGCTTGTAGACACTCCAACATGACTACATCATTGTTGACTCCACCTATGTCCCTATTTATGTGTCCAATCTGTAAAGGTTATGCTAGTTATTTGTGATGACAACTAGTTGTCATCGTAATGTGGATGTCTAAATAGCACAGCCATTGCAGGCTTACCTACTTTTGTTGTGTATGTCTTCAATATTGTCTAGAACCTTTTCTTGCTTGGGTTCTTTCAAGTCTTCAATATTTGGAATCTTCGTTCATTTTCTAGAAACAATTATGTTCTTCCACAACATATCATTTTGTTTTGTGCCATCTTCATTTAGATGTCAAAGATGATTAATTTCTTTTCTACTATCATATTTCCTATATGCAAAGCTTCTAACCCTTTTCGATTACCTCTGGAAAGAGTTCCAGATTGTTCCTTTAAACATGCAGTTTCTTTTTTAAATTCTTTTAATTGTTCTTCTAGTTGCTTCTCATTCTTTGTTTGTTTTATGAGTTCAAAAAGCAAATTATCCACTTTAGATTTAATATTCCATTTGGTATTGCAACATTCTTAATTTCTAATTCAATATGAGAGCGCTTCTCTTACAATGAAATTTATTCTTCTGATACATACCCTTACTTGGCCCCTCTGCTCTTCAATGGAGATTGCTTCTATCTCCTCAAAACAGCAACGAATTTGGTTCTCTAAAGCCTCCTCATTGCTTCAGTCAATTGGCATATGCATCAAGGATCTCCCCCCTTCAATTATTCGTTGGATGCTCCTCGCCACCTTCTTCCCCTCCATCAGAAGATCAGCAGGGCAATCTAGAACAACATTTATCAACAATACATTCAGCTATTTGGATCTCCCCTTTCCCGAGCTCTTGGTCCTAGGATGGCCTTCTACGTTGAGCATTTTCTACAACTAAGGGATGGACTTATTGTACACCCTGGGTATACTCAACATCATTGGTGTCATGGCCTCAAGTTCCCACTTAGATAGTTCAGGGTAGGCTCTAGCCAGCACCAAATTGAATCTAAGCATTGGATTCCTCGAGAGGGAGGGTTTGTTAGTTATGCCATTTGTAATAGGTGAAATCTAAGGAACATTTCATATTCAGGCACCCCAACTACTATGGGATTAGAGGAGATACCACTGCCTTTTATGGGATTCAAGGAGATCTCTATCCACCTTCATTTGATATTGAACCAGAGATGTCTATCTATTTACATGCATGAAGTTATCACTCTCATGTGACAAACCCCGCAGGTTTCTTCCAAAGCCTGCCCTATTAGATAGATTACCTGTTTTTTTAGCCTATTTCAATGCTTGGAGGTGCTATGCATAGGGAGATCATTTAGTGATCGCCATCGCAAGCATCAAGTCACTGAGACCACATACAACCTCACCATAGGGTCGATCAAGTCTTTCCCACAAGGGTTAGAAGTACATGTCCTCAACGTAGACTAAATTGATAGCCCAATCACAGCCATACCGATATCACAAGATTATATTCTTCAGCTTCAGCTTTTAGGAGAAAAACTGCTCATGCCTCCTAGGATCAACCAACCATGTCCTCTCATCCATAGCAACTCTTGAGATGAAATCATTAGACAGTACATTAGGTCCTTCTCAGTTATTAATGACACAGAAGATGCTTCTTCCTCCCTCATCTTGCCCCTTTGAATATTTAGCAAATCCCTTGCATTCTTTCTTCTCTTTCTTTGATGTGCTATTTATTTCATGTATTGTTTTGTTTTATGCTTTTGGAGTAGCCTAGGGCACACCTGCAACTTTGTATAATTGTTTGTACTTCTTAGTCCCATTGACCTATCTTTTTGGTCATTTGTTGGACACAAAGTTACATGAACCATGGGTGCAATCGAAATAGACAAAAGATATTGATGCAAGTGCGACACTCAACTCAAAATTTAAAATCAAGGAATCAAAACACTAAACCTACTTTTTTTAAATATATATTTAAAAATTGAGTTTTATATTGAAAATCAAACAGGATATCTAAATGAATGCATATCCACTTTCAAGTTGATATGGTTCCTTGTGATGGGGAAGTTTTTAGACCATGCAGGTTTTGTTTGAATGCATCCCTCAATCTCCCATACTGCACAAACCAAGAGATAACATTGCCCAAATCGACCATGACAATGTTAATGAGAAGGTGGTCAATGCACACGTTGATACCTATTATTATGCTTACAAAGTACTGAGATGGACCAGATATGGTAGCCACAATAGGCACAAATAGAACACCATATTTCAATATGGACACCCCTCCAAAGTACAAAAAGACATAAGTAACACTTGAAAGGAAATACAAAAACACTTGGCCAAAGGTTGTAGATGTATGAGCTAGGAATCCAATATAATTAGGCCTAATGGTTAAGAACATGTGTTTCCTCTTAAGAGGTCACAGGTTCAAATCCAGAGGGGGGTAGGGTATGTATACCTTTGTAGACTTTACCAGTCAAATCGTTGGGCGGAGGGGGGTCCCTTGTCCCACAAACAAGGGGGTCTCATACACCAATTTGGTGTGATGGCTTGGTCGTGACCTTAAAAATAGATTATTATTATTATTATTATTATTATTATTATAACTCTTCCCTAGACCCATCACCACTAATGCAACATTGACCAGACATTTATCCACATGCTGGCATCCGAAACAGAAGTCGAGGACAAACACAAGGCTCGTGTCCTTGAATCTCAGTGTCAATGTCTCAAGCACAAAGTCCCCCCTCATCCTCAACTTCTCTCCATAACAGACACTCTAATTGTAGGAGGAACTCAAGCATAATTGATTGTTATAAGCAACAAGATTCTCTCCTCCTACCCACAAGATCAACCTCCTACAAGCCCTTGCCCTGTAACTCCATGACATACCAACAACTACAAAGCTTCAAGCATAATTCATTGAAGCTTCGAAGTTGTTGGCATGTCATCAAGTTATAGGGCAAGGGCTTGTAGGAGGTCGATCTCGTGAATGGGAGGGGAGAATCTTGCTACTCATAACACTATGGGGAGGGGTCGCAATGAGTGTCGTTGCTTTGATTCCTCTAACTCAATCCAAATCCTTTCAGACCAAGAATGAATCCATAAACCAGAAATGTATCCATCAATTGAAAACAACAAATTTGCAAGAATCCAATCTAGATTGGCAATTCCACTGTTTTGATGACTTTTCGGTGCAGGGACTGGTATGCCTAGGGTCAAATCCAATAACAATGGTTGTACATTAACAAATTTTTATCTTATCTTATCTATATATTCTACCATGTTTCTACCGTTTTTTATTACCTCTTGAAAGAAGAATTGCTCCTTCAAAGTTTCAATGTATTTTCAAAATTCTTTTAGATGTATCAACACAATTGTACTAAGTAGTCCCATTGACCTATTTTTGGTCAATTGTTGGACATCAATAAAGTTATCTCATCTTTATCTTCCTCTTAGAAATTATTTATTTGCTTTCTATTTCAATAAGGACGTGAAAGTGTTTTAATTGAGAACAAATCCAAACTTCTGGTTTATACGGTCTTGGTCTTGAATCCCTTTCAATTATAAAATAAGAGGAAGATTCTCTTTTTCCTTGCTTGCTTTTGCCTTAAGATTTTATAAAAGATTTAACAGTGGAATATGTGAGGAATATTCAAATTCTAATACTTTAATAGAAGGTAAGACTGCCATTAGATATTTTAATTTCCTCAAGCCACTTGGAAACGATATATAAGACATACATACATAATATATAAAATACAAAGAATAAAACATTTTCACGGGGGTTTGGAATTTCTTGTGCAGGCTATCAAATGGGAAAGGAAAGAAAATGAAAATATGCAGAAAACATGCAAAACATCTTCTCCAAGAGTTGAAATAGATCAAAAACCTGCAAAAACAGACTCTCCACCTGCAAAAACCCTGCACCCCTGAAACGAAAGTTCTTCCAAGATGCTCATGTTGAGATTGAATAGCAAGGAAGGACTTCACCATGCATGGCGTCCTAGCATGGAGGAGGAGAATGAAACTTAGCCAAGTTGATGGGTTAATCTTTTTCTTAAACTTGTACTTAGGAAAAAGTACATTAAATGGGTTATATTTTAATGTTAACTTAATGAGCACTTTTTTATAAATTTAAAGTGAGAAATAATTTAAGTTGTAGTCTTTTATTCTTGACCATTGATCTCATAATGTGTGTGAGGATCAATCTTGGCCCTCCATCCTTTTGGAGATAGGGTTTCTCACTTGTTCATTGAGTAAAAGGGAGATCAACTTGGAGAGGGGCGCATTATGCACATGAGAGGGGCGATTTTCTGAAGAGAGAAAGAGGAGAATTGCTTGAGGGTTTGGAGAGAGAGTTTGCAGGGAGACAGAGGACTCTTCACTGAGATTGGCACACATCTTCAGCATTGCAGAGGTCATTTTGTACAGCTCTGAGAGCCACCGTACTAGGTGACGTAGTACCCACGCAGGCAGCCATACAGTTACGCAGAGGCTCACGCAAGGATGCCTTCTGGCACGATTTGGTTCAGGAGGATTTGCAGTAGGGGCCGTACATTTGTTGAGGAGGTTTTTCTTGGTATTTTGGCTGGGTTGATTTTACTGTAAGAGATCTCTATATTTTCCTGCTCAATAATAATAAAATCCAAATCTACTGCACTGGTTTTCCCTCCGGGGTTTTTCCAGGGACAAATTGTCCAAAATTACTTGTGTACATGTGATGTGATTGCTGTTATCTTTTACTGTTAAGTTCCTGGTTATTATTTTCTGCTGTGTATTATTTATTTGTGGAAGAAAACCTGGTATAATCAGTTAAAAGAAAAATTAATTGGTTTAGTGAACTGGGTTTGAAGAAATTTCACAGCTCACAAATGTAGCCTGTGTGAATACAGAGGGCCAAACCCTCTTTCTTATAACTTGAATTTAATCTTTTTGTTTTGTGAAGTTTAATTGCATGTTTTAGATTTTCATGTTTTTTCTGTATTCTGCTTGTTATGAGTCTCACAAGTTTTGGGTTTACTTTTTTCATATTGGAAAATGTTGTTTCTAGTGTTTTCTGGGAAAAAAAATGTTTCAGGAGAGTTACAGTTATGAGAGATAACTCAGAAATATTTTGGGTTGCATTTCCAATTGGAAAACATTTCCAGCATTTCCTGGCAAGAAATGCCCCAATGTGAGATTTTACACACACGAGTGGACCGGAATACAAATAATAATGAGAAAGACTGGATTCATTCATTCATTAGATGCAATGTCTCATTACATAGTACGAGAGAGGAGTATGTTACATAACTCCCAAATACCTTTTTATTATCCACTTACTTGATGACTACATTAAATGCCCCAATATTACATCACTTTAGTAATCAGCATTTATTATTTGAAGTCCTAAGTTCTAAATATGACCATTATCTCCAACACCGGAAACATTTCAGGAGCATTACCATTTTGGGAAATAGAATGCATCTTTTTGGGATGCTTTCTACTGCTTCTAGGTAGGGAAGGGGGGGGGGGCCGCATCTCTGTTTCAGAGATATTTTCCTTTTAGTAAGGGTGATCTTGACCAATGACATATTAAGCAGTGGCACAAATAATTAAGCAAGTGCAATTGGTGCAGATTCCCTGCACCTCTGAAATGAAAGATATGCATACCTGCAAAATATTTGCAAGTTCAAAGCTTCCTGCACTCTCCAAGATGCTCACAAATGTAAGCTGTGTGAAGAGAGAGGGCCAAACCCTCTTTCTTATAACTTGAATTTAATCTTTTTGTTTTGTGAAATTCAATTGCCCATTTTTCAGATTTTCTTGTTTTTTCTCTATTACACTTGTTAAGAATTTCACAAGTTTTGGGTCAATTTTTTTCATATTGGAAAATATTGCTGATTTTTTCTGGCTTGCATCTATATTGTTGTGTCTAACATTTATGAATCTATGATCACTAGTTCAACAGTGTATGGTGACCCCTTGCAAGAAAGATGTGACTGTTAAATGGCAGTCGTTTCCTCTTCAACAGAAAATATTTTATGTCTATAGCAGTGCTCTTGTGTTTCCCCAGAACTTATACCAGTTTTAACAGAAATGGTCTTTTATGACGATCGTGACTCTCTGTCAGACATCAACAGTCTTGCAGCAACTCTTTTGTGATCTCCAGCAGTTGCAGTCTTTCCTGGTCAACGTTAACACTTCTTGTAGTATTTGTGCTTTTCAGTGCTTGATCTTCTTCAACCATTCTACTTAAGTATTTATTATTTGGTTGTTTACTTTTTATTTCATGTGTTCATCTTAAGATCAAAACACATGCAATAAAAAGTGAACATTCTACATTATACTATAGTCACTGAAAATTTTAGGGGCTAAATTTCACCATTCGGCTAATTTTCAATCTTCCACCAAGTTTCTGGGATGGGGAAGAACGGGTGCAGAGAGACACATAGGGGTCATTTGGGAGCACCCCCAAAATTTTAGGGAAATTTAAGTGGGGGATGTCGGGGTCCTTAGTATAGGGGTCCCCATCTCTAAATTATAAAAAATACAAATAATAATGAAGAAATCCAAACAATAATGATTCATCCCATGCAAATTCATCATAGTGCTATCCAGTGAAAACATTTAACACTATAATGCTGCCAATCCTGAAAACTGTTAAAATCTGCTGAACTTTGCAGGATATGAAATTCTACTTTCTCCATATGAAGTCCAATGAGGTTGGAACCACTCTCCAACATCCTGAAACAATTAATGGTAATGTTAAAAATTTAAATAAAATGATAGAAAAGGTAAGATAAAGGAAAATGGATAGAAAATGTAAGATAAAGGAGAACGTCGACTTTTACTTTAAGAATTTAATATCACCATTAAGTACCAAGGTCACAAACTCCTCAAAGCTCTATTCCCTATCTTTGTTCTGTCTTAAAGGGTCATAGGACAAAATATCGGGGGGGGGGCACCCAGACCCACCCCTTTGGGGATATGTTCCCCAAAAGGGGGACGTGGAGAAATGTTTCCCCAAGTGCCCCCACCCTAGGAGCATGGGAAACATGGGGGGAGCGTCCCCATGGAACACTGCTTATTTTCCATATTTTTTTCAAAAAAGATTAAACAATTTCGATTATTTTCCAAAAAGAATTCGTCCAAATTCTATAGGATAAAATTATTTTACTTTAAAAATTGCCTAAATTTGCTAGAAACTATATAAAATCCTCAGAAATTTGAATATTTTATAAAAAAATTGCCAAACATTTTATAGTTGGCATTTTAAAAATTAGTAAGACTCACTAAGTTTCTACACTTATAAGATAAGTAATTGATCTATAAAATTTTCCCTGTTTATAAAGGCTCTTGTGTCTCCTCAAAACTTATACCAGTTTTAACATAAGTGATCTTTTATGACAATGGTGAGTCTCTGTAAGACATCAACATTCTTGCAGCAAATTCTTTCATGATCTCTAGCGATTTGTTGCAGTCCTTCCTGGCCAATGTTAGAACTTCTTGTAGTATTCGTGCTTTTCAGTGCTTGATCTTTTCTTCAAGCACTCTATTTCAGTATTTTTTTATTTACTTATTTACTTTTTATTTCATGTGTTCTTAGCTCAGACTTTTAGGCAACAATCACATTCTTTGGTTTTTCTTTTCCTTTTAGAAGATGGGCTGCTATTGGCATGTTTATGTCCGTCTATTTAGCATATTTTTGTTACATATGCAGTATAGTTTTTTCAATTTAGAATACAAGAAATATACTTGGAATCAGATGAGGCAATTAGAAGAGTAAGTTAGCTTGGAATGTATATAATCTGGGACTTGCACAGGGTGTATCTAACCATATAAAAATCCCCTAAACAAACTTGTCAATTACTTGTACAAAAATTTATGGATACAACATGGCAAACATTGTTTAGGTACATATCCAACTTGTTTGCATTCGTGACATAATCACCAATTGCCACAAATGGCTCTACTGTAAAGCATTTATTAAACCCCTAGCCTCAAAACAGGGCAAATAAACTAACATACAAATTGCTCACTGTTAAAATAGGTTATTTAGGATAAAATATCTTTAGCAAGTAGAGCAAAATATAAAAATTTTAAGCAAACTTGTCAGTTCACAACTCATCATTTCTGTTGGATTATTATCCAAATTAGACATTTTCAATAACACTAGAGAACTTAAAACACAGCAAAAATACTAGTATGCACAATACATCATATCAGTAAAGGTCGGACAAGAGAGTCTATTTAGAAAGAACAGATAACTTCTTGCATATAAAATTAATGGACATGAGAAAGTAAAATTATGACATATTCAACAAATGAAGGGAAAAGAGTAGCATACTCGACGCTTGCTCCCGTAACTGAACTAGGTATCAGAAACAGAGGTTCCGTGTCCCAATCTCTAGTAAAAAGTGAACCATCTGCAGAAGCTTTTGTAATCATCTGTCAAGGTAGATCATTATTCATCAGAAAAATAGAAGAAACTAATGTAAAAAACTGCAGCACACTCTATTCCCCTAGCTAACATGGTAAAATTCATAAAGTATAGATCGTTGCAAATAAGCCGGAATTTAAAAAATTACCACAAAAGTTCACAAATAGGAAATCACATCAAAATGTTGCTGCCAGATTGAAGAACAAAATCCAAACAACTAAACCACATGGCACTAACTCAAAATCAAACAGATTACAATTGAGAGTCATTTACCAAATCTGCCTAGTTCCCAAAAACTTGCTGGAGTTAGATAAAAACTTTCAATATACCTACAGGGTACATCTTTGACATATATGAATTCCAGGTGTACTTATAGACTAACTGCATTGGAAAAAGAGAACATTGATTGCAATTTGCTGAATTAAACAGCTAATAGAAATTAAGGCATTAGATCAAACGTTGTACAAGTCCTTCTTACCATAAGCATTATTATTCTCTATGCTACATTACAGCAAGAGTAACATATCCACAAACATTTTTCTTCTAGGGGAAACAGGTAATGAACACTGCAGCTCGAGAGACTAACCGCACTGGTTGATTTTCCACTAGAAGATCACAGTGTGACAACAACAGCATTGGAAAATCTAACCATTCTTTACAATTTACTTCTATAATCATCTTGCTAAAAGTATGGTTCTAGACATGCCTCTTGTACTTCTTGTTACATATGAAATTGTTGTGGGTTTAACTGTATAGGGCAAAGTTAAACTTCATGGTTGTGCTTAACAAAGACTTTCCTGAAACCCCAAATATAGGCAACTGGATAAAGACAATTCCGCAAGGATAACTTGCCAGTTCCAGGCAGTTCCATGAGGATAGGATGCACTATACAAGATTGTGTTCTGGACAGCAGTGCAGGTTATGAAAGACAGCAGTTTTTGGTAGGTTGGAAGAGGAAGCAGAACAAAAGAAGAAATGAAAAGAACTCGAGATGAATCCGAACAGCTTTTTTTACTATATTATGATATTTTCCTAAATTTTCATTTACAAATATGTAAACTCATTGGAAGAAAGCAGGGGGTGATGAAAGGAAATTGAGGCAGGGCTCAAACAGCTCTGTAGGTTTTATTAGAATGATAAAAAATTGTACTGTTACAGTCCACAGATAACTCCATGATACCTGAGCCAGGGAATTTGTAACAAAGGTATACAATGATGTTGAAGTAAATATTAGCTTATAATGGTCAATTAGATATTAGAGTTGGGCATTAAAAAAGTCAATTTGCCTTTAATTTATTTTATGCTTTTATGTCTTATTTCACTTTATTGTGTTTCTTGGTCTATCCCACGTTCATAAAGTGGATTGACTTGACTTGACTTGCTTGTAATCCTATATAAGAAAGCTCTCATTATGATATACAATACGAAGAACTCTTTTGGGTTATCTAGGTTTCTTTATGTGCTCGATTTTCATAATATGGTAACAAAGCTCAGCTAGATCCACAGAGTTTGTTGTCGGCAAGGACGGATCGAGGGATCGAAGGCGTAACACATTGAAAAGCCAAAAGGGTTTCACTGAAACCAGGTATTGTTTCATTTTTCTTTTTGAAGCAAGGTCAATTTAATTAGCCACCATACAGGGATTTTCAGCCATTGTTTTCAGCTGCCATTCCCAACTGTCGTACGATACAGTAAAAAGTCGTACGGAATCATCTATATTGTCGAGAAAACTGAAAAATAAGATAATCTAGGTCATAAATTGATTTTTACAGCACTTTTTTCAACTTGTGAACGTGGCATTAGTCGGCCAATAAGGAAGAACATTTATAGTTGTGAAAGCATTTTCAAGGAACCATAGAATTGATTCATCAAACTGTAGAGCTGTTTGTGCTAGAGAACTTTCAGCAAACTAAGGTTAATAAAGATCAAAAAGACATCATAATAGAGAAACAAAAGATCAAGAGAATAGAAATAAACAATTATTATTGGCATTTTCAGCATAAAGTTGTCTAATAATTCCATGGGATAGAAACATAAAAACAAAATATAACCCTGGAGACAAATTTTTACTCCTCACCTCCTTCAGTATATCTTGGCAGGCAGTCTTTTGAGTTTCATCTTTACATCGAGCCAATGCCCTTTCAACATAATGAAACAAAGATGGAGGGAATGTACCTGGCTGCATAACCAAAAATTAAATTTTAAACTCAGAGACCAATATATAAGAAGTCAAAATACAAGCTATATAATGAAGTATACAGCTAAATTTAAGGGAGCTCAAAACAGGATAGTCATTCAAATGACAAAAATAATAACTATAAAATATTTGCTACCTGAAAGGAAAGAAAAATATTATTAAGTGGCTCTTGTTTAACTGAAAAGGGTCTTATACTACGTTAAAGCTTCTTGCTATGACTTCAGAAAATGCCTTCTTGCTATACATGTTCAATGCATTGTCATGGCCTTCGAATACTTACAATTGAAGTCTTCATCTATGTTAAATGACTAAAATACTTGTCCCCTCAAAGGAATCAAAAATCTTATTAAGTAGCTCTTATTTAACTGAAAAGGCTCTTACAGTTTTTTGTGTTTACCGCCTCTTGTTATGTTTGTAATGCTTACTTTATTCACATTATTTTATCATCTTATGTTCACTGTTTGGCTACTTTACCAATCCCTAGGGTTCTTTCTACCCAAGTGACTTTTTTGTTCCACTGGATGTAATTTCGAGTCAATGCATGTATCTGACCTGCATTTTGACTCCCTTGGCAGCCCCTCTAGTTCCATGCATGATGCCACATATGAAGTTCATGTAGCTATGTGGCATTCAATATTAAGTGTGTGCTGATTACCACCAAATTTTCTTGTACTAGGGTCAATTCCCCAAAGAGCAAATGCTGCAGGATTCCACTGTCTTTGCCGTATGTATGTAATTGTTAATAAAATATAATGATATCCTATTCAATAAAAAGGAAAGAGTCAGGAACCTTTCAAAAACTGCGATGGAAGTTCACAGAATGTTGTGTAAACCTGCCTGTCAATATCCCTCTGAACTGTTGAATTACAATGTACATGATCCTTCCTAGAAGTATCACAGGCAAAGGCATCACATTTACTACATAAGAAAGCATTAAGTACCAGCATGGCTTCGAAAACCCTACAAAAGCAGCAATTTACCAAATTGAAAGGTGGCAGAAATGAACTTCACAGAACATTAACTGAGAATGAAACAGAGAAGGTAAAGACAAGCAGTTGAACTTCTGACAGTAAGATTGCAGAATCCACATAGCCCTTGGCACATACAAGACATACATAAGTAGGGTTATTATCCAAACCTTTCACCTAAGAAAGCATTAGGTGCCAGCATGGCTTGGAAAACCCTACAACAAAGGCAGAAATTTACCAAATTGAAAGGTGGCAGAAATGAAGTTAGCAGTTCAGCCAGCATGCCCTGAACTTCACAGAACATCAACTGAGAATGAAACAGAGAAGGTAAAGACAAGCAGTTAAATTCTGACAGTAAGATTGCAAAATCCACATAGCCCTTGGCACATACAAGACATACCTTAGTAGGGTTATTATCCAAACCTTTTACCTAAATACATGAACGATTGGGGTTAGCTGCCGTGTTATTATCCAAATCCACAATGCAGATTGCTACTCCAATAAGTTCACAACCTTTACAGACTAGGATACCTCTGCAACTCAATAGACACAAGAATAAGGAGAAGCCTAGTTACCATATACAGCAGTGTTGGGCCTTTATATTAAGATATATGGTCATATATACTGTGCATACAGTCAAAGAATCATTATTCCTAACAGTTGTATTTCAGCCATATTTCATCCATATTTCGGCCACATTTGGTTTTTTCAAATACAATTTTCTGTATTGTATTGTATCAATATATGTATCCGTACACATATATCATAGCTATGAGGACAACTGCATCAAGCTTGGTAATAAGAACAACAATAGTCAAGAAATCTCCTGCTGCTCATTTGACATTGGGGACAAGTATTTATAAAAATAAATACAATTACCTTTATGCAATATAGTGAATCTATGTAACTAACTTTAACACAGATGTGTCAGTAGAATAGCTTACCTATCCACTCATCTTCTCAGACTCTTTTTAATACTTAACTTAGAACAAAGATAAATGGGGGTAGGGTTTAAATACTTAACTTAGAAAAAAGAGACTTCCTCCAAGCTGTTGTCATCATACATGAAATTAGCGTAAGCGATCTTTTTGAATTTAATTATCATAACCTTCATTTTGTCAATGTTAACAGTCATACCCATACTACAGAAAAAATTCTTGAGAATTTTTAGTTGCTTGTCAATATCATAGGGACTCCTCCCCATAAGAACAATATCATCAGCATAAAGAAGAAGGTTGATGACTATACCAGCTAGAGTCGGGCTGACACAACCTGCTTCTTACAAACAGCCCTCTAACTTGTCAATGTACATGCCAAAAAGGGTAGGGGATAGGGGACCACCTTGCCTCACAACTATATTACAATTAATTTCTTCGGACCAGCCCTCAGTGTTCCTAAACTTGGCAATTACAAATACAATAAAGTAGATACTAAGGTTGATTTAAACAATATTTTCTTATCAAGTGCAGATAATAGGGAGCCAGCTAAACCCCCAACCCAAATGGTGCCCTCCCCAGAAAGGGTGGATCAAAATAAACTGACTGGGTAGCCAAAGGTAATCATGAAAAGGCGGGAGCAGAAGCACTAGCCAGACATAATCAAGGATGTACGCTAGCAGACTTCACTTGAGCATTAGGTACGGGAACAAACAATCAAGAAGTGTTTGGGCTGATAGGAGCAATAAAACCATCTTCAAAGGGAACCTGGCATTAATCAAAATTTATAAATCACCTTAAAAGGAACTCTGATAGCTCAGCCTGAGAATTAGTAGGGCAATTCAACTGGTTTAGAAAGGCAAGCTAGAACTTGGACATAATTGAATTCACTCGTGTAAGTACATAAGAAAAAAAGCAGTAGACCTCCTAGCTAATCTAGCAATTCTAAAAGTTCCGTCACATCAGATAATTTTCACCCTAAACAAGGTTAAAGAGGAAGGAGATTGGCAAAATCTTCTCACTCGCTAAGCAGGTCTATGGTATATACCCGCTACCTTAAAATCAAACTCTCTTTCAGTCTTCTTAGTTCTTTCCCGTGGACACCTGCAAGGGAACATATGGCGATCACCTATCACCCTAAGAGGCAAAAAATAAATGCATCTTTGGCTACATAGTCCCACCCCCTCCCACCTTCACCACCCTTAATCCAATGTCAATCTCACTAAGCAACCATTTTTATCATCCTCGTCACCTTCCAATGAAGGCTCATATGTGCAAGATGTTTAGTGCAGGTCCAAACCAGTCGCTCAATTTGCTATAGGACTCAGAATCTTAACATGTATCACCTAGCATTTATGCTAATGCAAATGCATATCCCACCCTCTATCAGAGTCATTCTCTCAGACTCAGTAACAAGTTCCTTCCCAAAGCACTTCAAATCCATCTGCTCCTCCCACACTGAACCCCTGACTGACCAATCAACAGAGATGCCAGAATGACCCAGAAGAGGTAGACAAAGGAAGACAGCAGCACAAGAGATGGCTCATGGAACTGTCATAAACACCAAAATCGCAAGGGCAGGGTATCAAAGTAAATCCTTTGAAGGCAGCCCTCAGAACGAAAATTCAAAAACTGGCTCCAAAGTATATTCAGCAGTGGTCTCTAGCAAAGACTGGGGAACCCTTCAGAGCAAGCCTATAGGAAATATCAGCAGACCAATAAGAAGGAATACATACACTATGGTAACCCAGATAAGGCGTGAAGTGAACCATCAGCTTGCAAAGGCTCAGATCCAAAAAAGAGTTAGGAACCATCAACCAGGAACTGTGAATTAGACATTAAGAACGAGTGATCAAGAGTCAAGTCAACCAGGATGAGGTAGAATTTCATAGGACAAAAAAGAGACAGGATCTCAAATTCAACAGGCTACTAGAGGACAAATCTCCACCAGCATATCCCATCGAAGAACCACCAAACAAAATCAACCAAGAATGCCAACATCGGTCAATCAGCAATAATTTTATCTACTGTCACTAAATTCAATATAAGTTGTTTTATTGTCTGTTCTGAGACTTTCAAAGGCTGAAATGTCCAAGACACCAAGATTTTGCAGTTACCTTTTCTGTCTATGCATGTTTTCATGATTATTAGACCACAAAACAATGATTTAAAACAAAGCACCATTATTGTCAATATCAGAGAAGAGCTTGCAGACAGATGCACATCACCAGATTCATCAGCCTTGGATGCTAAGAGCGCTACAGTGAGGGGTTCCCAACTCCCAGGATAGGATAGTCATATCCTCTTAGTCCTGGCCACTCTCTGAAGGACATTATCAGGCTCAGGATCAACATGTTCATGGCAGTTGACAGAGATGATGGCTCTTCTTGACTCTGACACCTAATATGGTGTTGATCTTCCTTGACATTATTGGTTGTGACCACTCTTTGGGGTGTTGTGACCACTCTTTGGGGTCATTATCAGGCTCTGAATCGGCACATGCATGATTCTCAACAAGGTGCCGACTCCTCTTCCGACTAGCAGGTCTTCCTCAATTCTACTCATGACTCAGTCAATTTCTCTTGCTGCAGGAGTGTTTTCTTCTGATATATTACCTACTGCACTATCTAGTGTTTACCCTTTTGGGATTCACCCCCTTCCTATATCATTGACTATGCGTTCTCTAATCTATTTAAAATTTTGGTTTCTTGTTTCTGAAGGTACTCTTCACACTGCTTATTGTTGTAGTTAATCGCTATTCATTCAAGTTATGTGGACCTATTTGGTCATTCGTGGACAATAATATAATTTTGTTTCATTTCTAAGAGGTTACAGTTGCACATCGGCATAGTTGCTATTTAAAAGATTTTTCCTCCCAACACCTACAGAAGCTTTTACTTCACCAGAACACAAATTCTGACGGACATAATTGACCCTCATATTCATAGAGGCACTGCAGTATCTGGCATATTCAGCTTAATGGGCAGTATGGAAAAAACACAAAACAATCTATTTTATTGGAGGAAATAGTACTAGCAAATACTACAATATTTAATCAGTATACTCACTTCTCAGACTGCATGTACTCGCCAACACTCACAACACTGTATTGACTGCCCAATATTTGGTCAACACGAGTATGGCAATCTCAGTTAAAATATATGTGAAATGCGAAATCCAACATAAATCCTAGAGATAACAAAATTCACATGAAAAAATATAAAAACGAACATAACCAAACTCACAAAACAAAAAGGCGTTAACCTGTGGAAAAGACTAGTGTTGACAGACACTTTTCAGACTCCTGAGTATGGCTGAATCTCAGCGAGTCGGCGCTGGGATGAGTACTCCCCAGAGACTCGCCTGGCAGATTCCCCACTCACCATACTCACCATACTCGGGAGTCTTGGCCTCAAACTAGGGAGTCATTTATATATTTTTTGTGCATAAAATTTACCATATTTTGAATTTTTTTATCTTTGCCAAGTTGCCAAATCTTGCTAAGTCACAGGCCAGCCAAGTCTGACAACATTGAAAAAGACACTGCTTTGTTTCTTCTACCTTGAAAGTTAGAGGCTTAAAAAGAAGAATATTTTGTGAACAAATGGATTTTAATTTTTGACCCATTTATTAGAAACTAATAGAGCTTTTTCCATTTAAAATCATTGTTATTTGATGAGGATCAAGAATTTCAGATCAACACCTGCAGATTTGAGTTTTTCTAAGCAAACTTAAGAACATAGGCGGCAAATCTGAGACTAACTGTAAATTTACTTAAGCTGTCTTCATACCTGCAGGCTGCCCCAGTGAACTAACACAGACCCTATTAATCTTATTGGCAAATATAAAATTTATTCTGTGACATTAATTTTGCTACCTCCAAACCCCATCCCTAAAACATTTCAATGGCCCCCAGTTTTCAAACTGCACAAACTTAAGACTAACACAGAAGTTATCAATTTTTATCCAAAGTCCAAGGTTGCTAGAACCATATGTGCATTGGGAAGCAAAAACCCAGGCATTCCAACACTGCAAATGAAAGTAAACATTTACATATTGGCATATTTACCTTAAGCATTGCATCAGCCACATCATTAGATGAAGCCTTGTGATTTAAAGGTTTTACATTAACACTGGTGTAGGCTGGCTTTTGTACTTGAAATGCTCCCGGCGTTTTACGCTTAGCCGTATCTGGCATTCCAAAAGTCAAATTTGGTGCTATTCTTGGATTTGTTGGAATCTGAAGCTTGCCAATCCTTCTTTGAGAACCATCCATACTTAAAACTGATTGCATTGGGGATGAGACATTATGAGAAGATTGCAGAGTGGGAGCTGTCTGCACCTTTTGCCCTTTAGACAGCAATGCATGTTGTTGTTCTTGCGCTTGATGATACTGAGGTGGCTGTGAATGTGAAGATTGTTGAAAATAGGGCTGGTGCTGTACCTGCTTAAAATGAAGAGCCTCTGACTGATTATATGGATCGCTTTGGTAGCCACTCACAGATGCCGAATTACCAACACCATAGCTATGTTCGGTTACTTCGACAGAGGTAACTTGCTGTAGAAAATTAAACAAAATTACAGTCAGTTTATCATGACAAACACCATGATAGCATACATCCAACTCAAAACTAATAGTTCGGGACAAAAAAGGCATGGCCAAGGAAGATTAACCTGAATTGTAAGAGTAAAAACATTTTAGACAGAAGTATGGAAGTAGAAGACACCAATGATCAAGAGTCAGTAACACAAATCTCCCAACTTGAAACATCTCGTAGAGCATAGTAGTATGATAAAACTATAAATAGTTGATAAGTTTTCAATCCATCATAAATTGTGAATCATGCATGATAGGTGACAGTTCACATCATCCTTACTTAATGTTCCTGAAACTAGTTCCAAATAAAAGCCTCTTTGCTAAAACTCAAATGACCAGTCTGACCTCCATCCAACAACATATAGCAACATACTCAAATTCAAACATTTTGCATAGAGATTATTTTTAAAGTTCCCACTAATAACATTCGCACCAAAACATGAACTTTAGATGATTGAAATTATACCACCAAAAAACATGGCAAACAAAAAGAGCAAGATTTAGTATTCAACTAAATAGATCCACTTATTGTAACAGCACACTTAAACTGTTGTGAACATAGAAAAATTAATAATATCAATAGTAAAATTAGCAGAAAAGCTCCACCAATAGAATATAGAAATTTTCTAAGAGTGTATCAATGAACAATAAGCAAGATCAGAGAGAAGAACAACCAACTAAAAAAGCAAGCATGGATGGAAGGACATATGAAGGAACAGAAAGCAAGTGCAGATGGAAGGACATATGAAGGAACAGAAAGCAAGAGTGGATTGAATGCAGGATAACAAACAAAAAGCAAGCAAGGATCCAAATGCGAGATCTCCAGGATTCAACATAATGTGTCCTGTATTCTTCCATAGAGAATATGTCCACAAAGCTCACCAGCACATTGTTATATATATGAGCATGTCAATTGAGAGAATATTTAAAAAACAAAAACAAGTATGCACTGCACACCCTTCAGCACCCAATAAATGCTCTTAACATATTCAAAAACAAAATCCACTGGTAGCTGTTCATTAAGAGGGGAAAAGAGAAAAGATCCATTCAATAGTTATTTTGCAAAAGGATTCAAAAACAGAATTTCAATGGAACTTTTGCAGAGTTTGTGAACCCCAAGTTAACTTTCAAATTTCAAACCTCATCTGAAAAAGAATAGATTACAACCTCATATAGAAACTCTCTGTTAAAAAATGTATCATGCCTCCAATGTCAACAATAAATTCATTTTTAGACTAACAGCACAGAAGTAAATCCTGCCTAGGCAAGACAAATGCAAATAGAAGGAACAAGAAAGATTCTCAAACCTGTGGCAATAAGGCCTCGGAGTAAGGATTGGCATCCGGTTGCCATGATGGTTGTGTACCAGGAGGGGGTGGTTGTGGGAATGCTGCAGAACAACCATTACTAACTCCTGGAATTGGACAATCCAAAGAAGATGAGGTACCTGTACTAGCAGTGACTGTAGGTTCTGTCCCAGGTGCACAGGTAACATCAGAACCAGAATTCCTATAATAGTCTTCCCATGACTGATACTCCTGATTTTGATTCTGATTTGGACAGCTTGAATCCGATGGTGTGAAGCCTGAATAATTTGAATAGCCCTCATAATTTCCATAATTATTGCCACTCCATGAGCCTGTGTGACCACTAAATCCTGTGCTCCGGTACCCTTCCGAGTTCTGATAAACACCAGCATTGTAATAAGTCGTAGTGCTCGGATAATTTGTTGAGTCTGTATATGAGCTTGCATTCTGAAACGAGTTAATAGGCTGATAAGGAGCACCAGAATTTTGATAGGCTCCCACATGCTGAGAGTAAGAGTGGTTACCTTGCTGTGGATAGCCATAATTGTAACCCGAATAATTTGTGCTCTCATATGGATAATGACTGTAGGCACTTGGGTATGATGATGTATATCCATTATAACCGTCATACCCACTTACTGCTGCTATACTTGATGAGAAAGATGCTGAAGAGGAAGAATCCACTACTGGTTGCCCAGCTTGTCCACCAGCTACTGCATTCTGCTCAAGAGGCTGTTGATGGTGATAGTAATTAGAATTCAAAATGTTAGAACTGTCAACTACAAAGTTACTCTCCATCCCATGTGATGAATTCCATTGCACTGTGCTATGTGCTGAAGGAATGGGTGGCTGTGCAGGAGGTGCGGCAGACAAAGGTGGATCAACAGATCCTTGCCCATGGTTTGACTGAACAGCCTGCCCTCCTTGCTGCAACGCAGAGAGGAATATTTTATCAGACAAAAATCAATGACAAGTGCACATGGGAAGAAAAAACTGGCACTCCTTAACCTAAACCTTCTAGGAGGGAAATCAAACTCTGTAGATAAGATTGTATCCTATACTAGTACATTTTAACCTTAGAGATTTTAAAAACATTGCACCACTAAAAATTCCATAATTTCTAATGATCATAAAGATGTTTTATTAAAAGAGAGAATAGAGCTTGCACGAGAATATAAATAAATTGAAGTTTAGGACAATGAGCACTGGTTCATCGAAGCATTATTAATTTATACAACTACGGTAACAATTTACTGTATCATGACTAACACATGTGGAAGGAATCAATAAGCAATGACTAAGTTATAACTTTGTTATGAGATACAGGATAGCTAAATAGATCAGCACCTTGTTTGCCCAAACACAGCACATATATCTCTCTACTTTGGAGAGAGAAAACCAGTAACTTGAATCATAAACCCCAAACAATATTCATTGAATAAAACTATTGAATGTACTCCACCTACCAACCAATGAATCTAATACTATATAAAGTAATCTAATACAACAGCAAGTTGATTTCCCCACATGTTATAGTTGACAATTGAAACACATTAAACATGTTATGGAATTCAAAACTACAAAATGAAACACATTAAACATGCAATGGAATTCAAAACTACATTAGTCTTTGGTTGATAAAAAGAAAACAAATTCACTGAGTCAAAAACGATGCTTTAGTCCTTTTCTTTTGGTTGGGCAAATTGTAAGCAGTTTCAAACCCAAATGATAACAAACAAAGAGACACTCAGAATCATCTCACGGTCCAAAAATTGTATGATTTGTAATAGATACTAAATTTTTTCCGAAATGCTTAAGTACTGAGAAATGCCTTATCAAGGAAAAGAATTATTAATTGTGTCTTGTCGAGGAAAAGAATTATTCTGATGACAACTTTAACCAAAATATGTTTTGCACCTTTCTATTTTGTGCAATGAGATTACTATGCACTATGGGAAAATGTTCATAACAAAATTATCCAAATTGTTTTGATCTACACAAAATTTGTCAAATTTGGAATAGCTAGGAATGTGTGATGTAAAAACTGGCCATCTGGCTACAGCTAGTTCACAAGATTTTCCCTCCTTGGCTTACATGGAAAATGCAGAATACCTAACCACGTGCATGGTAAAAGCCCACTAATAACATGACACAAATTTCTGAATTAAGATTCTCTGTGAAGCTGAACATATCTTGCTGTCTAACTGTTTCATTCTTTAATTTAATTTTCAAACCTCATTGTGTGGAAAAGACAGTTCACACATGCATACAGGACAGCTAATCTCATTGTCTAGGAAATTCCGAATGTGTCATCCAGTACAGGAAGTACCGACGGCATCTACACACGAGAACATGGCACCTAATCTCATTGTCTAGGGCACTTCCAATGTGTCATCCAATACAGGAAGTGCCAACGACATCTCCTAGATACAAAATTAAAATAATGGGTACAAAGGGTAACCTCCAGAATTAAACCCTTGACCAAGAAGTATACACTGATCCTGTGTAAGAAAAAAGAATGCTATTTGAGGAAGAGGATGCCAAACTCGGAAAAATCGAGAAGGGGTAAACCCTAGACCAAGAAGTAAAGACTGATCCTGTGCTTAAATAGAAAAATGAAAAGAGGTAAACCCTAGACCAAGAAGTAAAGACTGATCCTGTGTAAAAAAATAAGAAATTAGGATTTGAGGAAAAGGACACCAACCCTCCTGCGTTTGTATGGATGCTTGATTTCTCTTCGATGGTCCTGAACTAGTTGTTGGGTTTATGCATTGCTTTTGTTTTTGTTGTCTTTACTTATGGTGGTATTGAAGTATATTTTAGTCGGTAGCGCACAGGTCTGGCCCTTTTGCTGTCAGAAATTTACAGCAGTCTTCAATTAAGAGCGTGAATGATTGTATCTGATGATAAATCTAATCATAGGAAGCTCTGTGACAGATATTTTTGGGATATTATCAGCTCAGCAGCATATCAGGAAGCCCGCAAAAATTATGTAGAGTATACTTTAGTCAATCTCAGGCGCGGATGATATTAAAAAAAATCTAGCAAAAAAATTGAGAAAATTGGGATTTTCTCTCTAAAACTCAACAAGATGAGTCTGCCTAGTCCTGTAAAATTCAAAAGGGTACAATTATTAGGGTGCCCCGATTCCCATAAAAATCATAGGGTTCAGTATTGACAACCCTAATTTATACAAACCTTGGAGTTTCAACATTAGGTACCTCATTAATATCAAATCTGAAGGGCCCAATTCCAAGGTTTTAATTACATCTAAGATTTGTTTCTTCTGATTCCAATTAAATAAATGACCAAAAGAAAAATAAACTCCTAATAAAAAATACGATTTATTGTTGATGAAATCATGCTACATCCTTGTAGCTACAGAGCATGAAAAACATGGAGGTCACACACACCTCAAAAGTCCGTACATGTTGCCTGTCGTCTGTTGCTCCACATGCGGTCACTGAAGCGGTTGCCATTTCAGAGCATCCTGCAATTAATACAATGCATACACAAATACACAAAAACTACAAATGCAAATACAAGTACCAGAACCCTCTGCGTACGGCCCACTTTCGGTCAATAGACGGAAAGAAGAAACAAATCGCAGATAACGGGTAGTTTTCTCGGAAATGTCGACTGAGCAAGGCAAGGGGTTTATATAAAAATTTAAAGGGGAGGCTATTGACGGGATGGCATGCCTTTGGATCTCTCTCAGATCACCAAATCAGCAATACAAATCCTCTGGGGAGGAAATTTCGCTTTTAAACATAATTGTTTTCAAAAACAATTCGTGGTGCCTGAGTCTTTCTCCTTCCGTTAATTTTCTTTCAGCCAACACTAACCGTCAATCTGCCCAGTACTACTACAGACTTCTGAGAGAAGCAGGCAAACAACAGAAATTTAAGGGATTGAAAACTTGGAAGGGTTATTTACTTAATAGTCCATAAATACGGAACTTTTATAGACAATTTCGTCCCTAAATATAAATAATATTTTGTTTTGTTTTTTTAATGGTAAACATAATTGTTTTTCAGTTTTATGTTTAAATATATCATAAATGAGTTCGAACATGGTTGTTTGTAAGAGAATTCAAAACTTTTACCAATTCACCATCCCATGCTAATATTGAAAAAATAAATATATTATAAAAATTGTTTGGTTATATCTAGTGGTTTTATTAATATTGAAAAAATAAATATATTATAAAAATTGTTTGGTTATATTTAGTATCTTAGGATAATATTCAGCTTTATATATAGGATTATGGTTAAGTATTATTAAAATGCATATAATTTTGTTGTAATTAATTTTAACTATGACAAAAGGGATATTGGTTTTTTTCAAATGTTATCTATGTTAGAAAAAAAATATTTTGGAATAAGATCTTAAGCTTGGTTAAGAGTTCCTCTTTCTTAAATGTAAGGAAACAAGTTAAGAGCACAAGACCCAAAGGTATTTTGCCAAGAGTTGCCCAATTGTATTGCATGATTTCCAAAATGCTCATTGTAATCAATGTCAACTAATTTACATTGGATACCATCCCAATTACAAAAAATACCCCTAAAATCCGAAAAAAAAAAATAATAAAGAAAAAACATAAAAGAAAAATAATTACATAATTTGATCTTCAAATATTTTTTTAATTAGGGGAAATGTTTCTACTACATATTGTCTTACATATTTTATTGATTAAAAATGATATAAAGAGAAAATATAACTTAAGTTGAGGCTTTAAGCCATGATTATTGGAGAGAGACCATCAAGAGAAAAATGGATCAAGGTTAGGTCAATTATTCGCCTAATCCATGTGAAAGTAAACAGATCTAGTTTACTCCGAGCTTTAGGGGAGTTAGGGTTTATTATCATTAGGCATTGATGCATCCAAGCCCTTGGGGGTATTGTGTTCCAATGTGATGACATTGGGAAACAATCCCAAAGTGGATGGCTTGAGTGTAGGTGGAAAGGACAACCAACATAAAGGTACCTATCAAAGGTTGGAATGTCCCATGAACATGTCATTGGGGGATGTCTCATTAGAATAGGTGGGATGAAAAAAATCAATATTTAAACAGCTTCCTAGGCAACCATCATCAACTATTTTGGGACCTTTTTCGGTGCTCTTCTCGACTATTCTTGGACAAAGTAATTATTCATGTTTGCAAGGCATTTTTTATGCTTAGAATTATGGTTTATTTGGCCAAAGGTGGTAGGGCATGGATATTGTTGTTCAAGTAGGGGATCGGTTGGAAACAAGGGTTTAGTGTCAAATATACCTAGTTTTCCTCGTCAAGTGGATAGTTTGGTTGTACATGAGTGAAGGCTTGATTCGACTCTGGAGCACAATCACATTGTGTTTAGGGGTATTGTTGGTGTGTGATTCTACCTATCTATAGCTAACCTTTGTGAGAGGGTTTGGTTTTAGAAGGGGTTGCTTTCTCCGTGCATGTATCTCCAACTATGGTAAACTCAGTCGATGGTGAAGGATTGAGTGTGTGAGGGATCCCAGAGTATTGAGACCCCAAATACATGAGGATAAGTATACTTCTCAAAAGGCAAAGGAAGCGAGGAGCATTTCTTAGTCTGGTGGTTGGGCGAAAAGGAAAAAGTGCACAGTGTTAAAAGAAGGGTAGGTCAAGCTCGTCCTTGGGGATGACATAAAAATGAATGAGGACTTGGAGATGGCTTCTTAGACTTTGGTTGGATGTTTTTTTAGAAGGTGGATGGGTTATGATTCTTTGAAGGAATGGTTGGTGGGGTCCTTGGAACCCAAAATGTTTACATGTCAAGCTTTTATATATTAGCTAGAGGTTCAATGGCTTTTAAGTTTCACCCCCCAACAGATGTTGAAAAGATACTCGATGGTTCTTAGAAATGGGTATCAACACCATTGTTTCGCAAACGATGGTCTCCTTTCTTCAATGCAAAATCGAAAAAGATGGACTTTATCCCAGTTTGGGTCAAGTTCCCAAGACTCCCCTCATATTTCTTGTATGAGGAGATTTTCACAAAAAATGGAAATGTAATCAGTTCATATATTAAGGAAGATTTTAGCTACATGGAAAGTGGGAAGATGACGGTGGCAAAAATTTTGGTGTGACTGGACCTGAGGGAAGAACTAGTAGAAGATTTTTTGTTGGAGAAGGATGGCTAGACCTTAGTTCAAAAATTGGATTATCAAGGCCTCCCTTTTCGATGTATCGGATGTCACATGTATGGTCATCTTGTAGAAGATTGTCATTTAGCCTTCAAAAAGTTTAAATGTATGAATACGCATTAGGGAGAGAATGAAAATCATGGGATGTTGGGAACCCTAAAGATATTGGAGTAGCTATGTTATGTGCTTTGGATGAGGGTGAACAATTACAAGAGTTGTTATCTTGTGTTCAGATGATGGAAGGGGTATATCCTCATGTGTCAAATGGGGATCCATAATTGTTGCAAAAGGAGGCTCTTATTCTCAATGACGAGCTTGATCAAGCAAATTTTCATGTTATTCTTCCTTGAAGTTCTATGTTGGAGATTTTGGGTAAGTCTTCAAAAGATTTGGCATCCTCTTTCCATTTGGTAATTTGGGGGATTTTGGAACTTTGGAAAGGTCATTTGTTTTAGGGCTAAAGAAGAGCCTTATGAGGTATGTTGGTTATGGGAGTATGGTCTTATTGGATAAACTCTTGGTTGTGTTAGCAACAATTTTGGTATCGGGGCACGAAGGTACACAGGTCTACAGGACTGCCCGAGAAGTGCCCAAGCGCAGCACAGAGGAACCCCTTTTCAGTTACGATTCAGGCAAATGGGCAAAGTTTTGTTGACGACCGCCGAGATCCACCTATAAAACTGATCAGTGGTCGTCGAGATTTCATGGCTGCCAAGTTGCCCCAGGGTTAATGCGAGAGACAGCTCTAATGATTCGAGACAAATCTGGGTCGTCCGATCCAATTGGGACAGGTGGCTTCCAGTCGACGTATCGGGGATCGGATTTTCGGGAAACAAAGAGCCTCCCATTCGTTGCAGTTGAAATCGTCGATCGGCGAAATGTCGATAGCGCCTTCGGAGCCGAGCCCGCGGTCCTAGCACCAATTCACTGCAAGCGAGCCTGTAAACGAGGGCGGCTCCCTTTCAAATATCGAATGCCCCTCGTCCATTCATCCTAAGGACGCGTGGCGCAAGATCTAGCCGCATCAGCGTTTCGGCATTCGGGAATTCGTATGGTGAAAGTTTTATGTCTTTGAACATCGTGAAACCTCGAACCCCGACAGCGCCAAAAGCGTCAAAATTGGGGCCCGCGACATCTCGAGCAGTTTCAACCATCCATCTAAAGGGGACACCTGGCAGCGAATTGAGTCATCTCGGCGTTTCGCCCCTCGCGAATCCAAAACGCAAAGAGTAGCTCCGTTATTTTTCGATGCGTGAGGTGCCGGGAGAGTCCTGGACCGAGGCCCACGGTATCGTCAGGAGAATTAAGAGTCGTCAGATCTAGAAGGACGTGTGGTGCCAGATTAAGCTATCTCGGCATATCGTTCATCGCGAGTTCGATCAACAAGGCGTAAACCCTTCGTAGTCGCGAACGCCGAAAGCGCCTTGGGAATAGGCACGAGGTCACAGTCTGTGGTCACTTGGAGGAAAAGTTGAGCTGTGTAAAGAAGGCCAAGGCGCCGAGTTCAGTTACAAAGGGGATCGTCGCGATCTCCAGGCGCTATCAGATCCGATCTCCATATTGTTTTTCGCCTAGAGTAAATAGTGGCAAGAGCGGGTAGTTGAGACCTCCTTTCATTCATTAACTAAGGGATGGAGGGTCTAGCAAGCCGCCTGCTCGCAGAGGTCCCGTGTATCGATTTCCTCAAAGAAGCCATGCCGAAGTCCTCAACTTGACAGAGAAGTCTGCGCACGCTAGCCGAGCACTTAATGGCTCAGCTACCCTCCTTGCAAGAGCCATGCGTAGTTAAGATGGCGCTTAAAGAAAGGTATCAGTACGAGTTTGACTGAGGGACACCGAGCTTTGGGGGACTGAACACGCCTCTGTGAGGTGAATTTCCCTGAGTATATAGACAGAGTCTTTGTATTTTTGGGGGATCGATGGTTGAGCAAAGCTCCCGATTGTAAGTTTTGATGAAGTGTTGGTCGCTCTGGTTAATGAAAAAGGCAGTTGAGATTTCTTACTTTATGGATGTCAGCTTCCCTTCGATTTCTTTGTTTACTGTTTTAGAACAACTCGAAATTGGAGGATCCAGTTGAGTTGTGGTTGTTATAGGATGATGTAGGTTGGATCACTGTAATAGTCACATTGTTTCTAATCGATTCTTGTGACGTTCTCAGCGCTAAAACGACTTGGAATTGAAGGATTCAGTTGAGTCACCCCTCAGCTCTTTGAAACTCTGGACCAAGAGGACCTTGGCTTCTGAGTTTTTCTTCTTCAAGCTTCTGAAGGCCTGTTGCCCGAGGCAGTCTTGCTCACCCTTCTTACGAGTCTTCCATCTACCACCCTTTAATCAACTTACTGACAGAAGTTGGATCAAGACCTCCCTCGCCTTCTACATACCAGGCCCAGTTTCTCGAGTTAAAGCTATATTGTCTTGAGTCTTCACCCATCTGATCTCCCCATTAAACAAATCGTGACATAAAACTGATGAGCGTTGGGCTCTGCTCCTGTAAGCAATCCAGAAGTGACTTCTGACGCTAACATTTATGGCATCGTTGCCGAGGACGAAGTTGAATATTTTCCCCGAGATCAAACGACAACGATTAACTGATTCTGAAGGTGCATCAGATATCAGAGTTATCAAGATTGTTGTTGTGCACCTGGCGACTCCATTGTGACGACCCCACTGGGGGTGAACCTGCTGTATTAATTGTGGCTTTCAGAGGCAGGCATACGTGGTCTCATCCAAAGTTGCCTCTAGCTACGCCTGAAACAGATCCGGAAGCGGTGCTCAGAAAGGGAAAGGCCTCTGAAGAAGAAGCGTCCACCACCGAACCAAGTAATCCACCATATCCTCCTGTGGGAACTCCTTTTCCTCCTCCTTAGTTTCTTGACAGACCTGTTTCTGAAGTTTCCCGTTTCCTAAATTTCGGGAGTGTTCCTGTTGAGTTTTCCTCTCCTGGTCTAGGACCGGAGAGACAAGACCTTGTCACTCCCCTCTCCCCTAAAGTTGTACCTTGGCGTAGACCCAGAACCTCAGAAGATTTCCCCACTCCTATCTTTACTACTCTTGTGCAGAGAGAAGCACCTGTTGACTTGAGCTCGTTAGCCTTCTCCTTAAATCCCCTCTTGTTTCCCACTCCACTTCGGGACTCATCCCCAGCAGCCCCTTCGCAAACTCCTTCTCCTCCCAGTTTTCCTCTACCTAATATTCCTATGGCTAGTGCTAATACCCCTCTGAATAGGATGGACGCCATAGTCGCTGCCAGATATGCTCCCTTAGTTCTACCCCATCCTATGAATCCTCTCCCTGCTGGAGATTACTTGAAATACATGCCCAAGTTCACCGGGGAAGGGGACGTAACTGCGAAGGAGCACCTGGCTGCTTTCTACAGTTACACAGACAACCTCAACACAGAAAATGAAGATGTCTGGATGAGAGTCTTCGTTCAGAGCCTGGATGGCGAGGTGAGGAAGTGATTCAGAGGATTGGCCCCTGGGTCTATTGCTGGGATCGAAGCCCTGGATAATGCTTTCCTGAGGCAGTGGGGCGATAGGAAAGATTTCCTATACTACATGACAGAGTTTGGGTCTCTGAAGAAGATGGAAGGAGAGTCTGTCTCTGACTTCTCTAAAAGATTTAATAAGATGTATAATAAAATCCCTGCCGAAATAAAACCCTCAGAAGCCTCGGCCAAAATTTCTTATGCTAGTGCGTTTGGCCCCGATTTCTGTCTTTTATTGAGAGAAAGAAGAGCCACCTCCTTAGCTCAAATGCAAGACGCAGCCATAGAGGTGGAATCCAATGTGTTAGTAGTCGATAGACTGAGAAGCAAGATCGACTCAGACAAGAGGAAGGGAAGGTCGGAAGCCTCAACTTCTGGCCCATCGGTCCCCCACCCTCAAGTGGATGAACTAACCAGAATGGTGAAGTCTCTGTCCGCAGAGATGGAGAGAATGAGGGTGGAAGGGAGGCAAGCATACAAAGGTCCCCAAAACGCCAAAAAGGGAGGAGGTTTCAGAAGGCCCAACAATATTGCTTCCCCATCTATGCAAAGGGAGAGGGGAAGAGACAGAGAAGACCAGAAAATTCAGGCCCCTTTCCAAAACAATTTTGTGGCCGAGGGGGTAGAAGGGGAAACAGATGAATTGGATCCTGAAATCCATTGCTTCGGGGACACTCCTCCTTTTCCTCATCTCACTCAATCAGCATACGAGGAGTCTCTCATGGACAGTCAGCTAAACGAGCTGAGTAAGGGAGACAAGACTAGTGGCGGCCAAGGCAGGTATGATTTGCGGTCCAAGAAAAAGACTATAGCACCTGACGCTCCTGAGCGGTCCACTAGAACAAAGAAGCCTACTAATGAAGTAGTAGACAGTCACAGAGGTAAGAAGGCCCAACCCCTTTCTCCCATTATCCAGAGTCATGCTCCCGAAATAAGAGAAGTCCCAAAGCTCTCATCTTCCTTTAATTTCAAGCATGAGATTCAAAAAATCAGAATCCCTGTGCCCCTGACGGAATTGGTTAAACATGAAGGGTTCAAGAAACGCTTCTCTGAACTTTTACAGTCTGAGGTCTCATGCCTTCCCGCAGACTCCATCAATTTGCAAGATGAAAAGCCTGCAGTTATTCTAGGTCCTATGGTGGAAGATAGGAATTACTCATCCCCTCCCTTCTACACTTCCTTGAACATACATGATAAGGTACTGTACAATTGCTTGATGGATTCGGGGGCTTCTCACAACCTCATGCCTAAAACTGTCATGGAAGAGTTATGACTAGAAGTCACCCGAGCCTACCATGACCTCTATTCCTTTGACTCTAGGAAGGTTCAGTGTCTAGGAGTTATCAAAGACCTGGTCGTGACCTTGTTTCAGCTGCCCATGAAAAGTGTGGTCATGGATATTGTAGTGGCCTATGTCCCCCCCAAGTTCGGCATGTTGTTATCAAGATCTTGGATAAAAAGATAGAGGGGAAACTTGCAGATGGACCTCACATACGCTACTATCCCAATGTTTGGAGGAGAGCATAGAAGACTATACAGGGAAGCCCAGTTAGCCTGTATAATCAGTGATGAGGCCAACCCTACCAACCATCCCATTTTCACCTTAGATACTGATTTAGGTTCCAGTGTGCTTCAACTCACCCATGCTCCCGAACTTCCTCTTAAACTCAGACAGCAACCCACCATTTCCCCTAAATTTCCTCCCTCCATCACCCCCGTCTGGAAAATGTTCTTTGATGGAGCCTCTTCCAAGGAAGGAGTTGGAGCTGGGGTGGTTTTTGTGTCACCTGCTCAGGAAACCATGTCTCTATCTTACAAATTAGAATTTGAAGCTACCAACAATGTGGCAAAGTATGAAGCTCTTGTTCTGGGATTAAGAGCTACAAGGGAAATGGGAATTCAGGAGGTAGCAGTGTTCGGTGATGCAGAGTTGGTGGTCCAACAGATTAGAAACGCTTATCAGGCTAAGCATCCTCGACTTAGAAGCTATAGAAATGAGGTGTGGGACTTAGTTGACAGTTTCTTCTCAACATTTAACATTTCTTTCATCCCAAGAGAGGAGAACACAATGGCAGATTCCTTGGCCACATCAGCAAGTAATTTCAAAATACCCTTGCCGCCTAAATTTAGATATGATGTGGAAGTGAAATACAGGCCCTCCATACCTGACAACATCAAACATTGGAAGGTATTTGAGGATGATCTCGAGATCAAGAAGTTCTTGGAGACTGTCGAAGAATTTTCATAGATGCACATCGACCAAGACTCTATCTCTGAAGAAAAGCTTGGTGGGGGTAATTTTCTGAATAAGATTGCAGAGCGTAACATTGTGCAGCTGCCCAACAATCATATTCCAAGAGGATTGGTTCCTTTGGAAAGGCTTTTTGATAGAAATGATGTGTCGATAAAAGGAGAAACCTCGGAGGATGACACTGGTACTATTCGGTGCAACATTAGGACTGAGAGTGAGCCCAAGTTTGTCAAATTATCAAGAAGATTGACAAAGGAGCAGAGGTCTGAATACATTGGACTTTTGAGGGAATTTGCCGATGTTTTTGCCTGGACCTATGAAGACCTCAAGACCTATGACACCTCTGTCATCGAGCATAAAATCCCATTAAAAGAGGAGGCAAAACCATTTAGGCAGAAGCTGAGACAGATCAATCCTATGTTGTTGCCTATCATGGAGAGGTAAGTGAAGAAGTTGCTTCAAGCTCAAATCATTGTACCACTGAGATATTCAGAGTGGGTGGCCAACTTGGTGCCAGTAAGGAAAAAGAATGGAGAGATCTGACTCTGTGTAGACTTCATAAACCTGAACAGGAGCTCACGGAAGGATAACTACCCCTTGCCAAAAATGGAACATATATAGTAGAGGGTGACAGGAGCTTCAAGGATGTCCATGATCGATGGTTTCTCTGGCTACAATCAAGTCTCTGTTATGCCTGAGGACAGGGAAAAGACAACATTCACCACTCCATGGGGCACATTCATGTATGCCAAGATGTTGTTTGGGTTAATGAATGCAGGAGCAACGTTTCAGCGTGCCATGGACATAGCTTTTGTTGGGGAAAAGGATAAATTTGTGGTCGTTTATCTGGATGACATCACAGTGTTTTCAAAATCTGATAAAGAACACCGTCATCATCTCAGGAAGGTCTTCCTGAAATGCAAAAATTTTGGCATCTCATTAAACCCCAAGAAATCTTTGTTCGCCTTGCAGGAGGGAAAGTTACTAGGCCACATAGTATCAGCGGAAGGAGTCATAATTGACCCCAGTAGAGTTGAGGTGATACAAGCCTTATCGATCCCGAGGTCCAAGAAGGAGATCCAATCGTTCCTCGGTAAAATTAATTTTCTAAGGAGGTTTGTATCTAACTTTGCTGAGGAGGTAAAGCTTATAACAACCATGTTAAAGAAAGGAGATGAAGTAAGGTGGACCCCTCAATCGCGACATTCCTTTGAGCAAATCAATAAGGCCCTGACTGAAGCTCCTGTGCTTATCAGTCCCAACTACTCGAAGGATTTCCTTATTTTCTCCTTTGCCTCCCCTGACACGGTGGCTATTGTTCTATTACATACAAACAACATTGGGTTGGAGCAGCCTATTGCTTATTTCAGCCGAGCATTGAGGGATGTCGAAGTCAGGTATGACACTATGGAGAAGCAGGCTTATGCTCTAGTAAAAGCTCTCAAAGCTTTTAGAACCTACGTCCTGCAGTCAAAGATCATCGCCTATGTCCCCTTGGCTGCTGTTAAAGATATACTTATTCAGCCTGACATAGACGGGAGGAGGAGCAAATGGATAGCCAAAATCCTAGAATTCGACCTGGAAATAAGGCCCACCAAATTGATCAAAGGTCAAGGTTTAGCCAAGCTATTGGCTGAGACAAATTGCCAAGCTCTGGGGATAAGTTTCATAAACGAATGCTCAGGAATTCCACAAAGTCGGTGTTAGGACCACACAATGTACCTTTTTGCCCATACTTTTTGCCACTATTTCACTCTTGATCACCCACATTTAAACTCATATTATCACTTTATCTTATCATTCCAAAGGTATACAACGTCCCTTCTCATTATTATACGTTTAATCTGTTTTGCATAATATTTTACATCACTCTCGTACTTAACCATTGATTAGAAATGTATAAGTGTTGAAATAGTTTAAACTGCAGAATTAGCATTTGAGGCCTGTTGCTGAAACAACAAAACACAGAAGTTGTTACACAGTCCAGGGTCGACGATGCTGAAACACAGAAGCTGTTACACAGTCCAGGGTCGACGATGGTGAAACACAAAAGCCATTACACAGTTCATGATATACGATGTTGAGGAAGCTGTTACACAGTCCATGGTCACGATGCTGAAACACAGAGGAAGCTATTACACAGTCCAGAACCGACGATGCTGAAACACAAAGGAAGTCGTTACACAGTCTGCGGTCAACAACAACTCACATAGATTGACTACAACAGTTGCACCGTGAGCCAAGCACCAACCATCGCTGCTACATGAGAATGTTGAAACAATCAAGAGCGCAAATCCCGTGGCTGAATCAACCCGCGATTTGCAATGCCGAAACTGTCACTTTAGCCGTAACAACAACACCTCATTCAACACTCGTAATAACATTCTGTTGCGGGAGACTAGGATGTCCTATTCCGGTTTAGAAAAGTCGATCTGACTAAGAATAGGACTCAGATATACATATGTAATTTTTGATCAATTGTATCGAAGGGGTTCCCTCTTTAAATAAGAGGAA
>JZKD02S1853199.1:545367-561351 GCA_000966675.3 Picea glauca
AGGTAGGTTGCTCTCCTGTAATTCAAGTCAGAACTTCAGTTTATTCAAGGCAAGTGTGATTAATATAGTTTTCTTTACTACAACTCTAAGTTGCTTTTGGAATTGAGCATATATACTGCATGGTTATCTTTGAAATAAACAGACTTCCCTGGGTTGACAATTTATGTAGCACTTGATTGTTTGAATTAGTTAAGCAATTATAGTGACAAACAGTCGGCTGTCTGAAATGGACCCTCGGAGAGAGCCCCCATTAGCTCGATGTCCTTGGTATAAGGATGTCATATACTTTCTGCAAGAGTTGCGGCCCCCAGACGGCCTGCAAAGGAGCAAAGCAAGAGATCTGAAGCTCAAGGCAGTCAAGTACTGCCTTATCGATCAAATGTTATATTGGAAAGACCCCCTGGGGGTGCTTTTAAAATGCATGAGTCCACAAGAGGCCGGAATGGTCGTGGTTGAATTTCATAGCGGCCTGTGCGGAGGGCACCATTTCTTAAAAGCCACAGCCCACAAAATCCTCAGGGTTGGATACTACTGGCCTACCGTGTTCACTGATTTCTGCAAAGGGGTCAAAGCCTGCATCAAATGTCAAAAATTTGCAGGAAAGCATCAACTCAAGTCTCTGTCGTTAAATCCGGTGGTGGTTTCAGGACCTTTCCGACAGTGGGGCCTAGATTTCATTGGAGAAATTCACCCTGCTTCTAGTGGGCAGCACAGGTGGATCCTGACTGCTACATATTTTTTTACCAAGTGGATTGAAGCTATCCCTACCAGGAGTGCTTACCACAAGGTAATCATTGGATTCCTGGAGGACCTCATTACAAGGTTCGACTGCCCAAATAAGATTGTCACTGATAATGCAACCGCTTTCGGGTCTGAGCCATTTGCCAAATTTTGTGAACAGTTTGGGATCAAACTGATTCACTCCACCCCATATTATCCACAAGGCAACGGTTTGGCAGAATCCTCCAATAAAAGCCTAATAAGGATTATCAAAAGGCTGTTGGAAGACAACAAGAAGGCCTGGCATTCCAAATTAAAATTTTCTCTGTGGGTCGACCAAGTGACCACAAAGAGATCTATCGGCATCTCTCCTTTCCAATTAATCTATGGAGCGAAGGTTGTTTTCCCCTCTCATTTAGCCATTCCTGTAGCAAAATTCATCCAGGACCATCAGGAGGAGCCTGATGACATGATCAGAAGGAATTTATCAGCTAGTGGAGGTCCAGCAGGCCAGGGAGCAGACAGTGGACAGAATTCAGGACCATCAGCAAAAGATTAAGCAGGTTTTCGATAAGAAGGCCAAGAGGGAGTGGTTCCAGATAGGAGACTTGGTACTGAAATGGGATGCTCCTAAGCAAGATAAGGGAAAACACAGTAAATTTGAAGCCCTGTGGATCGGCCCCTTCAAAATCTCTGAGACTTTCTCAAATAACACGTACAGGTTGCGAGGTTTGGAAGGTGAAGAAGTTTTCAGCAGCCCAGTGAATGGGCATTTTCTGAAGAAATGTTTTGTTTGAGTCTCACATGGCTCCTTTGTTTGTAAATATTGACCTTTTCGTTTCTTTGTTCGTTTTCGTTTTTATATTTCGGACTAATAATGACTCCATAGCCCAACAACAAGGCACTGGAACTACAAATGAGTTCTTAGAGCATCATGGGGATGACTCTATCCCCCATGGATCCTAATGTTAGCAACAATTTTGGTATCGGGGCACGAAGGTACACAGGTCTGCAGGACTGCCCGAGAAGCGCCCAAGCGCAGCACAGAGGAACCCCTTTTCAGTTACGATTCAGGCGAATGGGCGAAGTTTTGTTGACGAACGCCGAGATCCACCTATAAAACTGATCAGTGGTCCTCGAGATTTCGTGGCTGCTAAGTTGCCCCGGGGTTAATGCGAGAGACAACTCTAATGATTCAAGACAAATCTAGTTCGTCTGATCCAATTGGGACAGGTGGCTTCCAGTCGACGTATCGGGGATCAGAGTTTCGGGAAACAAAGAGCCTCCCATTCGTTGCATTTGAAATCGCCGATCGGCGAAATGCTGATAGCGCCTTTGGAGCCGAGCCCACGGTCCTAGCACCAAGTCACTGCAAGCGAGCCTGTAAATGAGGGCGGCTCCCTTTCAAATATTGAATGCCCCTCATCCATTCATCCTAAGGACGTGTGGCGCAAGATCTAGCCGCGTCAGCGTTTTGGCATTCGAGAATTCGTATGGTGAAGGTTTTATGTCCTTGAACATCGCGAAACCCCGAACCCTGACAGCGCCAAAAGCGCCAAAATTGGGGCCCGTGACATCTCGAGCAATTTCAGCCGTCCATCTAAAGGGGACACCTGGCAGCGAATTGAGACATCTCGGCGTTTTGCCCCTCGCGACTCCAAAACGCAAAGAGTAGCTCCGTTATTTTTCGATGCGCGAGGTGCTGGGAGAGTCCTGGACCGGGGCCCACGGTATCGTCAGGAGAATTAAGAGTCATCAGATCTAGAAGGACGCATGGTTCCAGATTAAGCTGTCTCGGCATATTGTTCATCGCAATTTCGATCAACAAGGAGCAGACCCTTCGTAGTTGCAAACGCCGAAAGCGCCTTGGGAATAGGCACGAGGTCACAGTCCGAGGTCACTTGGAAGAAAAGTTGAGCTGTGTAAAGAAGGCCAAGGTGCCAAGTTCAGTTACAAAGGGGATCGTTGCGATCTCCAGGCGCTATTAGATCCGATCTCCATAATGTTTCTCGCCTGGAGTAAATAGTGGCAAGAGCGGGTAGTTGAGACCTCCTTTCATTCATTAAGTAAGGGATGGAGGGTCTGGCAAGCCACCTGCTCGCAGAGGTCCCGTGTATCGATTTCCTCAAAGAAGCCATGCCGAAGTCCTCAACTCGACAGAGAAGTCTGCGCACGCTAGCCGAGCACTTAATGGCTCAACTACCCTCCTTGCAGGAGCCATGCGTAGTTAAGATGGCGCTTAAAGAAAGGTATCAGTACGAGTTTGACTGAGGGACACCGAGCTTTGGGGGACTGAACACGCCTCTGTGAGGTGAATTTCCCTGAGTATATAGACAGAGTCTTTGTATTTTTGGGGGATCGATGGTTGAGCAAAGCTCCTGATTGTAAGTTTTTGATGAAGCGCTGGTCGCTCTGGTTAATGAAAAAGGCAGTTGAGATTTCTTACTTTATGGATGTCAGCTTCCCTTCCATTTCTTTGTTTACTGTGTTAGAACAACTCGGAATTGGAGGATCCAGTCGAGCTATGGATGTTATAGGATGATGTAGGTTGGATCACTGTAATAGTCACATTGTTTCTAATCGGTTCTTGTGACGTTCTCAGCACTCAAACGACTTGGAATTGAAGGATTCAGTCGAGTCACCCCTCAACTCTTTGAAACTCTAGACCAAGAGGACCTTGGCTTCTGAGTTTTTCTTCTTCAAGCTTCCAAAGGCCTGTTGCCCGAGGCAGTCTTGCTCACCCTTCATACGAGTCTTCCATCTACCACCCTTTAATCAACTTACTGACAAAAGTTGGATCAAGACCTCCCTCGCCTTCTACACACCAGGCCCAGTTTCTCGAGTTAAAGCTATATTGTCTTGAGTCTTCACCCATCTGATCACCCCATTAAACAAATCGTGACATAAAACTGATGGGCGTTGGGCTCTGCTCCTGTAAGCAATCCAGGAGTGACTTATGACACTAACAGGTTGATACGATATTGGATGATGGGGAGACTTAACAATATCCCTCTCAAATTAGTAAGGGATTTTTCCTTGTGGTCTCTCTTGAATTGTTTAGTTGGGGGATTTTAAGGGTTGTAGATACAAATCGAGATCTAGGGTTTGATTGACTCTGTTAGTAGGGGATTTGGATAGGGGTTTGGTATTAAACATTGTTAAAGTGCCAAATCAATTGGAAGAGGAAGGAGATCCAATACTCTTATAACACAAAATAGAGTAGCTGCAGAGCTTCAATCTAGAAAAAAAAAGCTATTGTAACAAGGGTTCTTGGAGCAAGCACAACCCTTGGCTAGGATTCCTCGTGATTTGTCTCTCTTTAAATGTTGTAGGGACGGGCCATCCCTAAAAAAAAGTGGCTTTGATCTAATGGAGGTTCAACAACCTAGTATTGTTCTTCCACTGGAAATGACAGGAGATGGATGTAAAATTGCAGCAAACATGGGAAAATTATTGGGGGATTGGGAGTTTACATACGTTGATTCCAGAGGGCACTCTGGTGGTTTAATTTTTGGTTGCACATCAAGGATTGTCAATTGTATTAACACTTTTGTTTTTACCTCGTGTTTGGGCATTGTTTTGTTTTTCATGAGTTGGGGATTGAGATCACAGTCCTTACCCTACATGGGCCTTACAACAAAGGGAGACTTTTTGGGAGGGTTTCTTCAATAAGAATTTCTTAAGAAATGACATGGTTGTTTTTGGAGGTGATTTGAATTTCTTTGTGGGTAGGGTTGAAATATGGGATCATGGTGCACAGATGGATCCTTTATCATATTATCTTCTTGGAAAATTGATGAAGTTTGACTCATTGATGTAGCCCCAATGAAGCTTGGTCCCACATGGAGAAAAAAAAGAGTGGGTCAAGAAAGAGTTGCAAAAAGGATAGATAGGTTTTTAATTGATGAATCATTTTCAAATGTTCAATTGAGGATCAAACAATGGATTGGATCTAGTAGTGATTTAGATCACTTTCCAATATCTCTTGAGTTAAGATTTATTGGGTCAAAGCTGACCAACCCCTTCAATTCAACCTAGGTTGGTTGAAGGAGGAGGGATTCATAGAGTTGATTAAGAAACATTAGATCCGTTATGATGGTAATAAAAATCCCTCTATATGTCTACAATTTGCTCGTGAAAAAAAAGGGGGATGAAGAGGAATCAGTGGAAATCGAATCATGGTTGGATCTTTTGTTTTATCGAGAATTGGTTGGTTTTCAAAATGAAGAGGCCTAAATTAGGATAGGGGACAATCAGAACAAAAGAAGATGAAGTTATGGGTTGACAAGGAGGTGGAATGGAGGTTAAAGAGTCGAGCACTGTGGCTAGAATGTGGGGATGAAAATACAAAGTTTTTCCATCATCATACAAAATCACGGGAAAAGTATCAATACTATTTGGAGGATGCATGATAAGAATGGTGAGGAAGTAACTTCCTTCGAGGGGATAGCCAATGTCGAGGTTAATCATTTTAAGCAGATCTTTAGAGATGAAGGTATAACTACAATTGTCGAAGTAGTTAGTATGGTAGCTTATTTTCCTAACTTTGTTTAGGAGGGCGATAATGTGAGGTTCGTGGAAGAGATTTCAAAAGATGAATTAAAGACAATTTTGTATAGCTTCCAAAAGATTAAAGCCCAGGCTCAAATGGGTGGCTTGTGGAGATTTTCTTAGGGCTCTATAATATAATTGGCATAGATTTATTGAGGGTGGTGGAAGAATCACTCTCCTCGGGAAAAATGTTGGCCTCTTAACTCCACCTTCATTGTTTTAATTTCAAAGACTTCAAATCCATCAAGTTTTGAAGAATACATACCTATATCTTTATGCAATTGTGTTTATAAGATCATGGCAAAAATTATTGCTAGAGGGGTGAAGGGTATATTGTTTAAGTAAATCTCTCAGGGACAATTTGGTTTTCTAAATGGGAGGCAAACTCATGATGTTGTTGGGGTTGCATAGGAAGGATTACACTCCATCAAATCCAAAGGTCTGCATGTTGTGGTTGTTAAAATTGACCTATCAAACACATATGATAGGGTAAGTTGGATGTACCTTAGATTGATGCTTATTCACTTGGGTTTTTGTCTTCATTTTGTCAATTGGGTGATGAACTGTGATTTTTTTTTGTAAGCTCACGGGCAAAATTTCTATTAATTTATCATGAAATCATACATACAAAAGATCCATGTTGTTGGCTTGCCACTTCTGAAACCAGACCAGTAGCAGAGGCATAAATCATCTGTCCATAAAGTTTGCTTATAGTTTTTCCAAAGAGTCTTAAAAACCAGATAAACAGAACAATCCTAAAAAAAACTATTACAGAGATCTTCAAATCTTTTCCTTATGTTGTGGTGCATTCAAAATTGAGAAGAGGTACCTGCCGGTCATGGAGCTGGAGGCTCCACTGGAGTATCCTGGGGTTTCTCCCCTAAGGTTGGCCTGGGTAGGACCAATCATTGTGGATAAGAACAGATGCCAACAAAATGCTACTAGAGGATGTAAGGTGAGTGAAAATTTCCCTAATCAACAAGTGTAGGCCATCCAACTGTAGTTGGGTTGTGTTATGGGCGTCTTCGCGAGTTTGGAGCATCTATCCCATGGAAGTTTTAATATGCCAATATAATTACATAGTTTTTCAATACATGGTCTCGCGAGGTCGTGTAGTACCAACGTCTGGGACCCACCTTATGGTTACTTATGCCACCTCTGAGTATGTAGTCATAGTTTGCTCCATACTAGCCTCGGCTTCAAGCTCATTCAGATGCCTTTGAAAGTGATGAGGAGTGTTTTTGTGGTAATTGATTGTTGCATTGTAGGATTCTTGCTGCACTCTTGAGGTTGGTCATTCATCTTCGACTTGGCGGGAGGAGGACTCTGCAGGGGCTCTTGAGCCACGATGATACCCTCTGGGGTAACCATGGCAAAGAGCCATGAAAATACTAACAACGGTGTGAAGAGAAGGGTAGGAGACCTATGATAGAGGGTGACCAACCCACTAATCGCCGAAGGAGACCACTAGTTGCTCATAGGGGTGATGTTATCACTGGAAAATAAGCTTTATCTCTATTGGATATCTATCGTTCCGCTGAGCTTTGTTGATTCCATTCATGTCGGGGGAAGGCCGAGACGAGGCCAGGGTACGAGTAGTTATGGTTATTTAATTATGTATCCGGGTTAATGAGTTGTCGATCCTCTTCTTCATGTAGGAGCATGTTGGATCCATGGGAGTCCATCTGCCATGGCATACTTGCTTCCTCGGGTCTGATGCCCAACATTGATCCCTGGCTTAGATCAACGGCTGACAAACCATCCTCGGGCTTGAGTCCCAACATTGTCCTTTGTGTCAATTCAATGGAGGATAATCCATCCTCGGGGGTTGGATTCCCCGAAGTTTGCGTTCCCATCACCCCATACGGGGAGGGTGATGAACTGTGTTACAAGTGTATGTTTTTCCCTTTTAATCAATGGATCTACATTTGGTTTCTTCAAGCCCAATAGGAGATAAGACATGGGTTCCCCTTATCACCCCTACTTTTCCTTATTGTTGTTGAAGTTTTAAGTATGGCATTGTTAGAGGCAAAGCGAGATGGTAGTTTCAAAGGTCTGAAGATAGGGGGCATATATTTTTATCCCATCTCCTCTTTGTGAATGATATCTTATTATTTTGTGATGGTTCTCCTAGAGTTGCTTTAAAATTGAAGAAAGTGCTAGATTTATATTGCTCTGCTACAAGTATGAAGATTAACGCAGGGAAGTCTACTATTTCTTTTTGGGGTGTTAGCGATTTAGATGTTAGAGCATACAACTAGATGTTTATGTTTTCTCAAGTGGATCTTCAAGTAGCGTTGAAATATTTGGATTTTTTAATCAAGCCAGATGAATATGTAAAATAGGATTGGAATTGGTTATTAGCTAAGTTTGAAAAGGGTTGGCTATGTGGTGTTGTAGATGGATCTCTTGGGGGCATACTCACTCTAGTAAAGTCGGTTCTTGAGGCCATCTTGGTCTATTGGATGTCCTTGGATTTCATTCCAAAAGGGTTTTTAAACAAGTTAAGATAGATCAACTTCATATTCTTGTGGTCTAGTGGTTAGGACAAAAAGGGTATACCTCTTGTCAAGTGGGAGAGGCTTGCTAGACCAAAGGAGTTACATGGTTGGGGGTTAAAACATATACACTATTTTGCAAGAGATTTGGCCACTAAAAACATATGGAGGCCGATTGCAAGTACTTGAATATGGTGCAAAGTAGTGTTCCATAAATATATAAGTCCTAATATTGTGGAGGAGTAGATTCAGAGGCCCATAAAGCATTCCAAGATTGTTTCAATTATATGGAAGGATTGTGTTTTTATGTTTCTTGTTATAGGTCAATGGCCAACCTAGACAATTGGGGATGGTCAAAGTTTACATTTGGGTGAGGACCTATGGGTAGGATGTGGAAAACTCCATAAACTTCCTAAGCATATTACAAGGGGCCTTAGAGAAAAAGGCATGCTTTATCTAGCATAGATTACAGATCCATTTTCTATTGCAATTTGGAAATAGGAGTGGTTGTTAGTCAATTCAATTGGTTTGTTTGGGGAGGATGTTAAATTTTGGGTGGCTTTCACATGTAATTTAAAATTTTGTCATGTCAGGCTTACTAAGAACAAATATTTGATTGTATGGTCCAAGAACCCAAAATTGGGGTTTTATCCTCCAAAACTGGGTTACAAGTCAATATGTGAGTTGGATGGTGATGGGGAAAGGAAGTGGTGGTGGCAGAAGATCTTGAAGCTAAAGTGTCCATTAAAAGGGCACATTTCTACTTGGTTAGTTTTGTCAAATAAGGTCCTAGCATGAAATAATGTTCATAAAAGAGGATGCTTAGGCTTGAGTATTTGTTAGTTATGTTTTATGTGTGATGAGTTGATTTATCATTTATTTTTATTTTTCTCATATACATGTCGAGTATGGGAAGAGGTGCTTGGTTTGCTCAAGGCACATTCTACTTGGTAAGGAAATAATCTAGAAGAAGCTCTAAATTGGTGGATTAATGACATGATAATAACCAGATTAAAGCTTCGCCAATCTTGCTTCTTTTGGGGATATGGATATCGAGGAACTCTTGTATATTTTAAGGGAAAGTATCTCTCCCTATGCAGATTGTTGCTCAAAGTATTTCCATCTTAAACTATTTCCCCCAATCCGAGCCTGAAAAGTCTACAAGACAGATATGTGAGGAGATCATCGATTTTTCTTGTGGATGGATCTATTTTAATGGAGTTGCACAAGGAACCCCTCAAATGTGTGGAGCAGGGGGGACATTATATTTGTCTCATTTCAATTCCATAAGGTTTAAAGCTAATATAGGATGGGATTCAAATAATCTGGTAGCACTAATTGCATTAAAATCGGCTTTGACTTTAGCAGTAAAGAAGGAAGCTTTGTGCCTGCAAATATTCAGAGATTTCTTGTTGGTAATTCAGTAGATTAAGGGAGAAAGGCGACTGAAGAATATCATCTTTCAAGCTATATACAAAGAAACTCGCAAGATCATGGCATCATTTTCCTATGTTACATTTCAACATATCTATCGTGAGAGGAACCAACAAGCATATGCATTATCGAAAGAAGAGCTACAAATTACCTCTAGCCTTATGGAGGTTATGGAATCTTGAGATGATCAAGCCCTAGAGTATCATGCACCTATCTTTTAATTTGTTTTAGCTACAAAATCTAAACAATTTTTTTGTGCAATGGGTGTTGGATGACTATTAATTATAAGCTTGATATTTGGACTATGTATCTAAAAGGATGGATTAGATCTCCTATTAGGCTTTTTGGTTATTCTGGTTTGTTTTTTTAGACTCCCATAAATGATGTTTGGTTTTGTTATGTGATGATGATCTATAAGGGGGATATGCAAAACATCCCGTGATCTAAACTATTTTCAGATAAAGGTTTTGATATCTATTTATTTTTATCTAGCCTGATTAGCAATGTACTGAAAATGTTGAAAAACATATGTGGAATGAAATATCATTTTCATAAATGAAATTATGATTATTTATTTATTTATTTTGGGAGTAAAACTCCATAATTTGATATTTCTAAAAATTCTAAATTTACAACGACTTATATAATTTTGGTAATCCAAGATAGTATAAAGAAATGGCACAATTTAAAAAGGTCTTTAATTAGGTAAGATATAAGATATAATTGATTATCACATTATAATGTAGTGGTTAGGATATGGTATTATATTGCAAACAACTTAGGTTTAAATTTCAATAAGTGTAGAACCCTCATGTGTAAAGGAAAATGTGCTTAAAGTTTAAATTTCCCTATATCATCGGGGAAAAAATGAACACATATTCAACAAACCAAATTGATTTAAATAATGATTACTATAATAATTTTATTCTTAAATAATTGCTTATATCATGTTGCTAACTAATTATAATTTGTTTTAATTAATTTATATAAATACACAAATAACCTTTCTAAATTTTTACTTAATTGTTATGTCCAAATATATCTGGATTTGATTATAAGAGGTTTTGCTAATTGCATTATTTTAAGTCATTCCAATTCAACTCCTCCTTATTAGTCTATGTTGAATTAACCATTGTAGTGAGTTCATCATGGACTTTTTTTTTCACGAGAAAAATTCTCTTTATATTTAAAAGGATATAAGAATTTACGTTCGATAGACTTGTCAATCAAAAACAAATGATGTGGCAACTTCTTCTCACAATGTAACTAACATCCATCCAGAGTCTTTCTATCTTGGATCTGAATGAGAAACTATAGCTGAGAAAAGTAGAATAAAAAAAAAAAAAAGATTTATTGTAAACTTCGTTTCAAAGATTCATCAAAATTGAAGGACCCTTGTTGCCGTCCTCCCATTAAGAGTATCTTAAAAGACTAAGGGGCAAGAAAAACACCTGTTTTAACAAGATGTTCACATCTCTATTGTCTTCTTTGTATGACAAGATGTTCGCATCTCTATTGTCTTCTCTGTAGATGTGAGAGACAAAGAGAGACTTGTAGCTTCTAACGTTATTTCTTTCCAGCCTCTTAACGAGTTCATCGTTTACCTTGCATTAACTCTTATTTGAATTTTCATACATCTCATGATATCCTAACTTTTTAGCATAGTTTGTAATTTTCATTATTAAATATTTTAGGAAATTTTATTTGTTTATGATACTATTGGCTCTAGCAATTGAAGCGTTATTATGGGATCAACGACAAAGTTCTCAATCGCAATTGAAGCGTTATTATGGGATAACGACAAAGTTCTTAAAAAAACTGTATTTTTCATGAAACACAAATCTGTCACGGCTTTAAAGAGCTCTCAACGTTATTATTTCCTATGTAGAGGAATCAATTATCCTCTATCTTGTTATCATCATTTTAGCAATAAAAAAATTACTATTCAATGTTTCTAAAGTTTAACATAAAGACATTAAGAAATGATTGTTCTAGTAACCAAAAAAAAATCAACACAATTAATATAAATGGTTTTAACTAGTCTAATCAACTTAAATGCTTCTAAGTAGTCTAATCACTCCAATCAATGCAAATGCTTCTAACTAGTTCCAGGAAAAAAAGACATGAACATACACATTAATTAATGGGTAGCTTCAACAAGTTCAACAAACATTATTAATTACATATGAGATGAGGTTTAAATGTTAGCTCTGAACGTCAGACAAACCCTGAAGCAATAATTAACAACTAAATTCTTTGTTAATTTGAAGGTTCAATCATTATAGGATTATGTTTTATGACTTCTTCAACAAGTTCAACAAACATTATTAATTACATATGAGATGAGGTTTAAATGTTAGCTCTGAACGTCAGACAAACCCTGAAGCAATAATTAACAACTAAATTCTTTGTTAATTTGAAGGTTCAATCATTATAGGATTATGTTTTATGACTTCACTTTGTCATTATCTTTCTAATGCAATATACAAAATATACGTATGTAATATACAAAAATATATGTTTAGCCTTATTGAATTTGTTTTACTTTCCTACAAAATGAAGTGAAATATTCACTTTAATAAAAAAGTTCATACATGTTTAATAAGTTTTGACTTTGGGAATACCATTTACGAAGGAAGGATGAAATTTTCATTGGCTAGAATAGGAATGATCTACATGTAGTGTAGTTTCAGTCTTTAATTTATCCTTTATTTATTTATTAGTCCATGCCGAAGGCGTAGAGGGACTATAGCGATAGATAATTCGTTGACTTCATATTAATTTGTCATTTGACCACAAATATTTGCATAATATCTATTATTGGTACTTGGGAACTAAAAACATTGATTTTTATATAATAAAAAATATCATATTTGTTGTGATCTGATTGGAGGTCTTATTGCCGGCTTCGCTATTCCCAATGTTTGATGTGTTAGCATATCCAAAGTTTTGTGATCATATACGGTATTTTTGAGTTGTTGTTTTTTTCTTGAAATGTTTGGATATCCAAAGTTTTGAAGATAGATAGTTAGTTTTTTATAAGTTGACTTCATATTAGTTTGTCCTTTGAATAAATATTTTTTTTTTACATAGGCTCTACTGTTCGAACTATTGTTACTAATATTTTATTATTATTATTATAAAATAATAAAATAATTTTTTTTCCACGTAAGAGATCTACCACACTGCATTATTTCTTAAATGTTTACAGAGCATTTCTGACAGACTTAAATGTTTACCTAAAAGGCTTGACAGACTTAAATGTTTACTTAACAGGTCTGTTACAATACATTTTCTTGCGTTATTTTTATATGCAATGTTCTCTGCAGTCAATGTCGGCAATATTGTTCTTCAGTAGAATTGTTCGTTCACTGGTTCATGCTTGCTTCTTGCATGTTGACCGATTTCTTATTTGCATGTTGATGTTGTTCTTGTTTGCCTGTTGTTGTTGTTCTTGTTTCCTGTTGGTGTTGTTGCAGTTTGCACGCTTGGGGTTCTGCAACCGTGATTAGAACTGCCCTTCTGTCTTTCCCCATTAACGGACGGGTTTGGGTGCCGTGTTTAGCTTTGCTTGCTATTTGCAGTTTGCAGGTGGAAAAATTGACTACTAGAGGTGCTTGAGTCGAAATCATCTTGAAGAACATCTTTGTATACGAGGAGAAAATACGATTTCCTTTTGCAATGCGTCATTGTGGCTATGATGGAGGTAGGTTTTGTGTCCAACATTGGCCTTCTGTCGTTCTCCGTTGACGGGCGGGTTTGGGTGTCGTGATTAGCTTCACTTGCTATCTACAGTTTGTAGGTGGGAAATTTGTCTGATGGGGATGCCTGGGTCAAAATATTCTTGCGAAACAACTTTGTATGTGAGAAGAAAATACGATTCCCTTTTCCTGTGTGTCGATGTGGCTCTGATGGAGGTAGGTTTTGGGTCGAACATTGGCGATCAGGAACGAGACGAAAACAACATTACAGTCCTGCTTCTATGGTCGTAGTAATCACATATAAAGATGGACTGCAAGAGGAATTTTATGGCTCCCAGCATTGAAAAATACCAACCAGGAAAACCACACTTTTGTTAGTTGCTTGCACAGAGGCAGTGTAACATACCCACTACCTACAATCAAATTTTTCGTTGATTTCTCAACAATGAGAATCTCGAAGCTCGCAGCAACGAAAGGCCAATCCTGATCTATAGGCCTTTATTTCCCTATCACAGCTTCTTCTTCACACGCCTGTTACATTTCCTCGATGATAGCTTCGGGTTTCAGAATTTCGTGATTCCTGACGACAAAATTTCCTGTCCTCTCAAACTCCGGATGTCCGATGAGCAACTTTACCGATACGCGCCCTTTACGCGTTAGCCCTCCTGGCTATGCTCGTGGTCCACATGACCTTCCCCCTATATGACCGCAGCCATGCCTCCTCATTGGATATTCAGACATTTCAATGTTGAAACACACTCATCCTTAGGATTCACGATCCCTCGAATCCCGACGTGCTCTTTATGCACTAGCTCTCCTGGCTAGGCTCCTGGCCCATACGACCGTTATCCTCGTGACCACAACCTTACCTCTCGTCGGGGTTTCAGACTTCGGAGTTTCACAATGTATGGACTTCTCGTCCCCGTGATTCCCGATTCTTCGGATCCCGACTGGCTGACAGTTGGCTCCCACTTATCGGAGTTTCGCAGTTTGCGATTCCAAAATGCATAAACACTTTGTCACCAGGATCCCCGATATCCCGATGACCCAAACACCGATCATCAACTTCCTATCGGGCCTTTCCCCGATGGCACCGATTGCTGCCACGTGTCCTCCTCAAGATGGACGGTTCTGATCTCTCTGGGATTTCGAGACTTGTGATGTCCTGATTCCTTCGACCTCAGGAACTCCGATTTCCCGAATGCCGATATCCCGATGAAGGTCGGGAAGTCTGCCTGGTGTGAGAAGGGTTAAACCCCGTGCACCTCCTATCCGATCTGACGACTGACGGGTAAATGGACCAAGATCTAACGGTCTAGATCCATTCTTCCTGCGCACACCCCAGAGACTAAACTCCGAGCATCTTAACCCGATTCAACGGTTGACGGGATCTTCTGGATGAGATCCAACGGCTCAGATTGTCCCACCTTGTGCATTCTTCCACTACTTCGCGGATGCGAAAAGATCAACGGTCCAAATGTTCTCCTGGGCCTTGGGATCTACGATCCCGATTTCCTCTTTGTTCATGAAGATAGAGGGAAAAAGGGACAAGGTATGTAACGCCCTTGTTACTTTCGTCAGTCTAACGGTCGTGAATGGCTATGGGTCATTCGACGAGATCTCATTCGTCGATTTGTTACTTATCCCTACGCTACTACCTCGGAAACTTAAGAGGGTCATTCCTCCTCGTACAAAGTTATTAAGACTTGCCCATTCAAGTCCTTTTTCCAGGTTCTTGGAAAACCTCTCCAAGGAGGGAATCTCTGTGAGGAGATCTATACCGGGGCATTCCCAGAGACAGATAAGGGTCAACAGCTTCCCGAGAACAAGATGGAAGCCTAACTTAGTTCAACCTAGGCATAAGTAGATTCATTTATCAACGTAAGTCGTGCATGGTTTCCTCTGTTATAAGCATATATCTATTAATTCTTATCAAAACACTACACAGACATTCTTACACTGAAATCATTCACAATTTCATAGTTCTATGAGCATATATATATCAGTATATGAATTTTCAAGATGAAATATGTAAAACACTTATCAGAAATACACCAAAAGTGGGTACAACTGTTGAGAGGGGTGCTTGTTTCCACCCAACCGTCGGCTCAGTGACTCCTGATGGATTTACCACTAGCCACCCCCGAGTTGAGACCATGGTGCTCTGAGACTGCGTCTCTCTGTTTTCCAGTGACCAGGAGCGAAGGTTGCAATCCTTCCTCTCTGCTATCACTCACTCTGCATAAAAATGCCAGAGTTCCCCTCGCGTCTGCCCCTTTTCCAATCGCTTCTACCTCACGCCTTATCCTCTCACGAGGTTGCGTGTGGCATGATTCCCCTCGCATCTGATCAGGCCTGATGGCTCTACGGATGGGCGATTCACCATCCCATCCATCATTAAGCCATCCGCCCACTAGCCTGTGAGGCATTAAATTCAGGGTCAGCGAGCCACTTTTGGTTCTCTGGGCCAGTGGAGTCCAAATACGGTGTTAATTCTCAGTGGAAGTTAACGCCACCTTTCCAGGTGCCTTCCACCGCCATCGTGGTCTCTTTTCTGCACATCACCTCTCAGCAGTCCTGCAATAATTCAAAATGTCATTCACATTCATTGACCTTTTCCTCAAGGTCCATTTACATCACATATTCATATTTGTGAGTTCGCCATAGTTCTTGGCCAGTCCAGTTATATTTACAAGCTGGGGGAAACAGGGTGTTACAATTCCCTCCCCCTTAAAAGGAACATTGTCCTCGATGTTCTTAGATACTGATATGAATTGCATGTACAGAAGTAAACAAAATCGGATATGCCTGTCTCATGGCATCCTCCATTTCCCATGTAGCCTCATTTGGGCCAAAATGTTTCCACTGCACCTTGACCTGTGCAATGGTTCTATTCTGGAGCGGGGTTTCCTTTCTGTCCAGTATGCATTGGGGTTCCGGTAGAAATTCTCCCTCCAGTTCCACTTGGATCACAGACCAGTCAATTATATGATTAGCATCATGTACATATTTCTTCAATAATGAAACATGGAAAACATTATGTGCTTTTATTGTGGGAGGAAGTGCTAGCTGATAGGCTA
>JZKD02S1853199.1:572413-592822 GCA_000966675.3 Picea glauca
AAAAGATTAGCATTAATAAATGAACAATAGATGCTCTACTATGAGATAATTAACCCTTTTCCCCTTTTCTTCTTTCCCTCTATTATCGCTTTCTGGTTATATACTTAGTCGCCTTTCTATGATCACAGGTTCTAGCGTTGGCGGGATAACATATCTTCATCTCCATCTATATCCTCACACGACGAATCCGACCGACTGTTGTTCCTTTCCATACTTAGCCAATTTTATGGCCGCGGTTACTGGGTTGGCGCTTTCGAACTCTGCTACTTCTTGTTCCATGATATACATATTGCACTCAAAACTTCCGTGATCTACGATTCCACCATAGACTCCTCGAACTCGCAATCTTCACTCTACCAAGCATCACAAATATTTCAAAGTATATGTCGTTGCCTTCCATCTCCATTGACTTCATGTCCTTCCTAATATACATTAATTATGGTCTTGCTAGTGACAACTGAACACACTGGTACGAAAAAATTGGCACCTGGATGTCCACCATATACAAATTGAGTGTCGGGCCGTTGTTCCTTTCCATACATAGCCAATTTTATGGCTGCGGTTGCCAGGTTGGCACTTTCGAACTCTGCTACTTCTTGTTCCATGATATACATATTGCACTCAAAACTTCTGTGATCTACGATTCCACCGCAGATTCCTCGAACTCGCAATCTTCACTCTACGAAACCTCACAAATGTTTCAAAGTATCTGTCGCTGCCTTCCATCCCCACTGACTTCGTGTCCTTCCTAATATACATTAATTATGGTCTTACTAGTGACGACTGAACACACTGGTACAAAAAAATTGGCACCTGGACGTCCGCCATATAAAAATTGACTATCGTACTCCGACATCGTCCCATCTTTTGTGTTACGAATTATGCATTCAAATGTTCTGAGCGATACAATTTGACCGTTGGGGCCTCACGTCTTCTGGGGAGAGATTGTCACCATATTTCGGATCCTCGTGTTGGTGGGTTCACGAAATCTCCAATTCCTAGACATTGTTTCTTGTTTCGGCCATCCTTGTACTTCTTTCCAAATATGCAACACCAAAGGTTTACTGCTAAAACGCTATCATGCAACAATCGTAAAGATCGTCATTAATATGCAAAATTCTCGAGGTCTAACCATTCCTAAAGAACTTGTCCAGAAACATGCAAAGAAGATATTTCTAGGTAATGGAAAAGCTATTACAAATTTCAATATATTAGCAAAAACAAGTTCGGCCAAGTGTTTACCTATTCAATACTTGGACACTTTTTTGATTGCGGGTTCCTAGATTGATGACCTTAAAATTGTGTTTCGAATCTCCCGCGACTTGCAAACAGTGACCGGAGTTCCGCGATATACAATTTGTCCGCTGGAATGCCCCATCACGAGCCCAACCGTCCGCCATTCGTTTCAGTACTTAGCCCCAGGTTGGTTGTATCTCCATGGCATTGTACATGTGTTGTGTATCGAGTCTGCCCTACCCTTTCCCCGTTTCATACTTAGACATTTTTTCGATTGCGAGTTGCCGGACTGGCGGGCTCAACATTGTGTTTCCAATGTTCCACAACTAGCAAATAGTACCCGCAATTCTGCGATATACAATTTGTCCTTAGGAATGCATCATCATGCCCTCTTCCATGTTACATGTCATGCAGTCAACACTCCTGAGAAATACAATTTGACCCTTAGCGAAAACAAGTCCGGCCCAACGTTTCCCTATTTAAGATTTGGACACTTTTTCGATTGCCAGTTCCCGGATTGACGGCCTCAAATTTGTGTTTTGAATCTCCCACGACTTGCAAACAGTGCCCAGAGTTCTGCTATATACAATTTGTCCGCTAGAATGCCCCGTCACGAACCAAGCCGTTCGTCGTTCATTTCAATACTTAGCCCCAGGTTGGCTGTATATCCATGGCATTGTAGATGTGTTGTGTATCGAGTCTACCTTGCCCTTTCCCTGTTTCATACTTAGACATTTTTTTCGTTGCGGGTTGTCGGACTGGCGGGCTCAGGATTGCGTTTCCAATGTTCCACGACTAGCAAATAGTACCCGCAATTCCGCGATATACAATTTGTCCACAGGAATGCATCATCATTCCCTCTTCCATGTTACATGTTCTGCGATCAACACTCCTGAGAAATACAATTTGACCCTGAACCCCCCCACTTCTATTGGTTGTATCTTGTAGCCCTATTACAAAGCATCGTCAACCGATTTCGATAATTAGCCATTCCTTACTTGTTGTTCCCTGTCCCCACCACCTTCCTACTCTCTGAAAAATGCAATTCACAAGATATAATGCTAGCACTTCATTGTGCATGAACCTTAAACATTTCATTAATGAGTAAAAGGGTATGACATACAAATTGACTGCTGGACTCCTATATCATCCCCTCTTCCGTGGTACACATTTTTCATTCACAGAGTTTCGCGATATACAATTTGAACGTCCGATAACTTTCCATACTTGCCCATTTCATGGAATCTCTTTCGTGGTTCCTCGGGTTGGAGGGTTCACGAAATCTCCACTTCTTAGTCATTTTTTACTGTACCCGACCAAGGTTCAATGGGATATGTATTACAAGTTTCAATATATTGGCGAAAATGAATGCGCCCAGTGGTTTCTCTATTTCATAATTGAGCCACCTTTTCGATTGCGGGTTCCAGGATAGGTGGCCCACATTTGCACCTCTAGTGTTCCATGTCTTGCAAACATTACTCGGACTTCTGCGATATACAAATAGACCTTTGGACTGTCCTATCATGTCCTCTCCGAGACATACAATTTAACCCTCGCGCCCTCACCTCCAACGATTGTCCCTTGTAACCTTGTTTTGAAGCCCGCCCGACTACTTTCGATAATTAGACACTCCTTGATTGCTCTTTCCCATCCCTGTGACCTTCGTACTTATTTCTTAATATGTAATTAGTAACCTTTTATGCTAACAACTCAACATACAAGAACCGTCAACATTTTCATTAATGAGCGAAACGCTCGAGGAGATCTCCCATTAATACGCATTAAACCAATATCTGTGCAGAGTTATATTTTCCATTCCGATTGTTCATCTCAAACACGGTTCGTCACATTAGTCCGTTCAGGAAATCTCCAATGCTTAATTGCTCATTATCGTATCTGCCATGTTCGCACTTCTATGTATGCAATTACTAGTCTTTAATGCTAACAAAGATTCATGCAACAACCATCGAAATTGTCATTAATGAGAGAAAGTCTCAAGGAAATCTCCCATTCACACGCATTGAACCAAGATTTGCACAATGTTGTATTATCCCTTCCAACTCTTCATTTCAAACATCGTCCGGAGAAAACAAATGTTCTTGTAAACTTATGGCAGCAAGTCGGCAACAGTTTTGTGGAGATACAGTCAATATCTTCAGACGTCAGGACTAGAACTTTTAGTGGTCCAGGGCATACTCTTACTATTCATCCCGTTCCGCCCAGAACAAAGTGATTTGGACCTCTGGAATCTCTCGTGCAGGTTGCGTCCCTGAGGTTTTTGACTGTAAGGAGCTAGTCTCTTGGTGCGCCAAAAAATATATTTCAAGCCAAAGAATTATTTCACTGCACGACCATTCCCCTGTTTCTTTGTCACTTCAGGTCTTCCGCACGATGTTAAAATTGTCAAAGCCAACATTGACCTTTAGAGGACAAGACTACAAACAGTTCCTGAAGATATCACAAAGTTGCAGGTAAGTTCCTTTAGAAATCCATTCCGAAAAATTGCTTGGCTGTTTACAAGAATAACGGGACAAGAATCCTCGGCAAGTGTTTCCCGTATGGTTATTTATATTTTGTACTACACAATCAACGAACAATTCATTTTCGATTGGGGCAAGCTGATTTCCATTGAAATCTGTTCCCAATTGTCACAATTCAAAGAATTGAATAAATTTAATATGTCTTCCTACTTGATTTTCGCAATAGTGCATTGCTGCCCGTTTCCAAAACTGTCTCTTTCGAACAAAATAAACCGTGAATTTGACCCAGTAACATTTTGGTACCAGGCCCTCTGGAGGCACAAGGCCTCCCATTGTTTTTATGAGGTTTTCAATGGCTTTGTCTCAGTTTTCAAAGATTTATTGTTAGGAAAGGATGCTCCCCGAATGTCTGGCCAAGCAACCAAGTTTTTGAACAAGAAGGGCACATTTGAACAAAAGGAAAATCACAATGTGCTAATGGTCTTTGGCTCCAAGGAAAATCCTTCTTTCCTTCCATGCCACATCACATACAAGATGTTTGTTACAGAAATAGCAAGGCAATACAAACATTGGTTGCATTTTTTCCATGACAAGAAAAAAAATAGTTCATTCCTCTGCCTTGGAAAGTTGGGGACTTCGTGTGTAGAAACGTCAACAACATTGACGAATTCAAAGGCCATTTCAAGAACTTGAACCTGGCATATGCTGAAAGGCTAAAATGGTTCGACCCTAATGGGATTTTTTAAGAACATTTAATATCAGTTGGCTTTAACAACTCTTTTATCAATAGACGCCTGACTGAAGACAGAGACAGTGACGACAAAACTCCTGCTTCTAACGATTGCGACGTAAATACATTGCAAAGCACGACTAAGTTGTACAGACAATAGGGAAAAGTATCCGGTGAGAAGAGTGGCCAATCCCCCGCCAACACTCCCAAGAGCACGACATCACGAAGCATCACTTCAATGGCCCACCCCGGTAAGAAAGCAACCCATCAATATTCAAATGGACGAGGAGATAAGAATCCTCCTCGTACAAAATTTGATAGTTCTCACAAAGTTCCTCTGACGAAGAAAAGAAAAAAACATTGTAGGGTAGGGGGACGAACCCGAAATTGAGAGTGAGCAGATGCAAGTTGAAGTTGAGATTGAGCACATACACAAAATTGGCCTGTTCGCAGATGCCATGCACCATAGTTCCGCAATGGAAATAGTTGAGACCGACATTTTTGATGAAGATGAATCCTTCGTATTCTAGAGCGTTGTTTTTGAGAACCAATATGAAAATATGGTCATTGAAAAGAGAGATGTAACAAATAAGAAAGGCAAATCTCGTACAAAGATTAATTTTAGTAAAATGAAACCATCCCAAATCTTCCTATTTCACCGCGTAACCAGTGATGCTCTTGATGATTCCATTGGAGGAATTGAAGCAGAGAATGCCAGACTGAACGACCGCGTCAAGGAATTGGAGGAAGATTTCATTGCGACCCCCGGGTTTGCCAGTCCTTTAGCAAAAATCGTGTCTGCTACCCTTGCATCCAAGTTAAAAGGATCCTCCAGCTTCCTCGCATCGTGTAGAACCATTGTAGAGAATAACATCAAGAAAATAATGCATCTAGTTACTGAAGCCTAGGAAACATCACAAAATATAGCTTCCTTTCGAAAGAGGGTAGATGATTTGCACCAAAATTTGCAGACGAATTTAAAAGATGATCAATGTTTCTATGAACAGATATTGACCCCTTTTGCCAACCATGCCATCAATAGCTCGGATCTGAAAAGAAGACAAGAGGGTCTCCCCTCCCTAAAGCGCACCAAAAAAATAAAAGGATGTTGACAAAAGAAAATTAAGAACTTGCAGCTCATTGTCGAATCATGTGAACAAGCCATATGAGAAAAAAAAGAATTATTCAGTAACCTAGCCCAAATAGACTTAGCCAGAACTTCCAACGAGGTTCAAGACCCAAACTTAATCCTCAAATCCTTGTCAATGACCAAAGAATCCTTCGATGAACAACTTGATATTTTAAAGGGGTTGTCTTTTGAAAAGTTTTATGGCATAGTTGAATATCGTGTAGACGAGGCCGAGAACTAGCTACTGGACTATTCGACACACAATGAAGAAATTGAACAGGCTCTGCATAGTATTTCTATGGACCTAAGGAAATTAGGAAACGAGCTTTTCAACATAGAAATCCAAGATAAAATCAACGTGGCCCCCATGAGAAGCTACAATGAAGAATGGTTCCAATGGAGATTGGACAACCTCGTCGACGAATGGAAACAACCAGTTGGCATGATTCAAGCGACCATCGACGACACCAACAAAAACACATCCGCTTCATAGTAAGTCTATACTGAAGTCATCTTGTTTTATTTATCAATCCAAATATTATACTCATTTAAATAGAAATCTCTAACCAAAGAATAATACTTTCCAATTTCTTCTTTTTAGGTCTTCCTCTCTACCATCGCTCACTTTGCACTTCTTCTTTCTATAATCCCAGTTCTTGTAATTATTTCTTTTATGATCCGCGGGAGCCCCAATCCCAGTCTATATGACAAACACATTTAAATTTCTAGAAATATGTAACAGACATTATTAATTTTTGATAGATTTCAAAGAAAACTAATTCGGAAATGCTAATTTTTTTTTTCCTTCAACTATGTTGGACATCAGGATATTGTGTTTATTAGTTTAGAATGTTACTGTGTGTGTTTCCTGGTCCTTTTTTCCAGGAACATTTGTTGCAAGACATTATTAATATTTGATAAATTTCGAAGAAAACAAATTCGGAAATGCTAAATTAATTTGCATTCAACTATGCTGGATGTCAGGAAATTGTGTTTATTATATTTGAATGTTTAATGTCTGTGCTTCCTAGTCCCTTTTTCCAGGAACCTTTCTTGCAAGTCATTTAGACAGAAATTTTCTAAATCCCATGTTTGAACTATAAACACCCCAGGAAAAAACTGCCTCATTCACATATTAACCTTAGGGGGGTCATCTACAAGCCAAATGTCTTGTCACTAGCCAGTGACACGCTGCCACAAAGTCATCTTTTGCATGGATACCACATGTATTTCAACTTGCTTCCCACGTGTCTGTACTCGATCCTGCCATAATAGTGCATTTATTCCCATTCCAACCTGGCAGGGACTACACTGCCATGCAACACTTGTTTAAATCAGAGTTGCATAAAGCAACATTTGGTAGTTTGAATAGAATAATGTTCCACTTACATAAATGTGGGAGCAATGATTGGTATTTAATTTATCCCTTTTTTATATTAAAATAGGAGTTGCATAAAGCACGGTTAGAGAGTTTGTATAGAACAATGTTTTGTGTACAGTTTGAGTGTGCTTAATGGTTAAGAACATGTGTTTTCTTTTTAGAGGTAATAGGTTCAAATCCAGAGGAGAGTAGGGTATGTACATCTTCATAGACTTTAGTAGTCAAATCGTTGCGTAGAAGGGGTCCTCTTTCCACAAACAAGGGGGGTCTCATACACCAATTGGTGTCTGGCTTGGTCGTGACCTTAAAAATAGATTATTATTATTATTATTAAATGTATGAATCTCGATGAAGGTAAATAGTATGACAAACTTACAATGAGCAAATGTAACAAATTATGGCGATGTTTTGCTATTTACAATCCAATAACTCACAGAGTAACAATTCTATTCATTGCCACTACTATCGTTCGTTACCATATTTTTTTTTGTTGCGGTTCTCAATTTTTGGTTGTGTAAAGACAATGATATAGCTACTATCTATAACAATTTATAATTCATTAATAACATGGACATTGCCACATCACTACTATAGTGGCACTTGTTCATTAATTTTTTTATGATAAAACTTTTTTACTACTTCAATGTGAGGTTTATGTTCAATAATTCACTTAGTTTATGGGTTTTAGTGATGTCTCCCATTTATTTGTTGGGATGAGTGTGGATGATTCTAAATACTCAAAAAATACATTTAAAAATTAGGCATCACGTTAAATTTATTGGAATGTTGTCTCCCATTTATTTGTTGGGATGAGCGTGCATGATTCTAAATACTTAAAAAAAAAACATTTAAAGATTAGGAATCACTTCAAATTTATTGGACAATTCATTTTCAGTACATTTTCACTTTCTTTGGATTACTATTAGCGACAGCTTCACTTTCTTTGGGTTACTACCACTAACAATATAGTGGTGATCTTTTCAAAGTTCTTGTTGTACCATTATGTTTACGTCTTATTAGTCCCTGCCAAAGCAGGACTATAGCAGTGAGTTTGCTATTGATTTGACATTAATTTCCATTGACTTAAAAAATTTCCATGGGAAACTTAATGTTTTACATAAGAAATACACTTTTTAATTTTTTAATTTATAAAATAACTTATTTTTTTTAATTGTAATTGGTTGAAAAGTTTGAGGCCTTATTGTGGCCTTCATGTCCTTCAAAAATTTGAATTAATTACACAATCAATATTTCATACTCCCATAAATAATTTTCTATTTTCAATATTCACTATCTTGTGGGAACAAGCAAAACAGTTAAGAAATTTATTATGTCATCAACTCCGCTCAGTTAAGAAAGACGTGTATGTTTTAGACAAAGCACATAGTTCAGGAGTTTATTGTGACAACAACTCCATTGATTAAGATAGCTTCGCAAATTTATTATGACATTGACTACACTTATTTTTGTTGTCATACTAGCTGCTCACTGAACCAATAGGAAGAAGACGTCAAGGACGCTTTCAATTTAAAATTGTATCTTTTTCGGTTTTCCAAAAGTTCGAAGCGTTTTCTAGAGTGTAATTTAAGAAAGGATAACCAATTTTATAAAACCTTAAAATAGATTACAATAATAATAATAGATTACAATCATACTAGATATAGTAATATTAATAATCAATTATAATTTTAATGAAAAATTTAATAGTAATAATTAATTTTACTAATAAATATTAATATTAATATTATATTATAATGATACTAAATATAGTTATAATAATAATTATAATAAAAATATTAATAGGAACAATTAATTTCACTAACATAATAATCAATTATAATTATAATAAAAATATTAATATTGATAATTATTTTCACTAAATTTTAGTAATAAAATTTAAATAATAATCTTAATTATGCATATGAGGTTTTAAATCATTATTATTATTAGTTTTCAAACCTACCAAAGGCAGGGACTATATTGCCTTGCTGATTCAAATTAATAATAATAAAATGATCAATTACATTTAAAATTAAAAAAAAAGAAAACGATTATTTCCTGATATTTTAAGGTTCTATTGTGGGTTCCAACTTTTTAGTCTAGTGATGCTCTCTTTGTGTGAGGTGGTGATGGTTAGGGATTTTCCCTAGTTACTCGCAGAAGCGATTCTTCAATAGTTATTAGTAGATTGCTTTAGGTGTAGAGTTTGTTGCATTTTCTGGTCCTCTCTATGGTGGTAGTGACGACCTATCATACTGCATTTGACATTACTGGTAATCTGAGCCACGAGGAGGCTAAGATAAGGCTCTCTAGAATGTCACCCGCATGAGTTAGCAAGGTCACAATTACTGGGCATAAAAGATCCGACCATATCCTTTGTCATGACAATCTGGGTGGGGCTTCATTCAATGATGTAGTAAGGAATGGTGCCATCTCTGGTTCTCCTCTCTTGAATCATTTTTTGTCGCAAGAGGCTTTGACTTTATTTATTCCCATGGTGTAAGATGTTGTGGATCAAGTAGCCTTTTACATTACCAATGGTATAGTGTGTCGCTTCAATGGTCTTTGGCCTCGATTAGTTGACTTGCATAAATAAATCTTGAGTTCCTGGAAGCATGAGATAAAAGAAGAGGCTTTCATTTACCCCAATGCAAAGGGGTTCTTCATTGTTAAATTTGATCTTGTTGAAGATAGGGATTTGATTTTAAACTCAAGATCCTAGTTCTAGGGAAAACCTGGTTTATGCTTGAAACCTTAGACTCTCTCATTTGATCCAATGACATATACTTTATCCTTGGCTCCTGTGTGGGTTAGACTTGCAAATCTACCTTTGCATTTTTAGGGTTTACCCTCTACTCGAACCATTGGTAAAGCCTTTGGAAGGTTCTACTACAGAAGTCCAAAAACAAAGAACCACAACACCACAACATATGCTTGAATATGTTGGGAAATGGATTTTAGTAAAGGGTTTGGAGCAAAAATAAATTTGACAAACGAAAACTACTCCTGGACACAAAAGTTAGATCATGAAAAAGTTTATTTTTGTTGTAGAGCTTATTTTGAATTCGAGCATTTTGCAACAAACTACCCAAAAGGGCCAAAGCACGTTAGGAAGCACTAGCATAAATCAACCTGGTGGGTTGGCATTAAGGAAGAACACCAACTAATGAGAAAGGAGGATCCACTTGACTTAGACCCATCCACGACCCGTCAAAGGAGGAGCCCAAAGTGATTTCAGAGAAAATCAATGGAACACCATCAAAAAAAGACCATCCGTTGCAGTAGGAATAAACACCACAAGGTATGGTAGAATAAAAATGTGTTGTTCCTCTAGATCTAGATGAGGAAGCAAAGATCCTGCTTAGCCCTCGACCCAAGGTGAGCTGGGTGAATAAGGTTGAAGAAGATGAGATAGTAAAGCACTTAGAACCTCCAGATAAAGACAATTCATGATTAGAAGGAGTAACAAGGACTTCATCAAATGCAAAAGAAGTGTGGACAACAACAGTAAAAAATAAAAATCTCTTCCAGAAACACAAACAATGGTGACAAGACGTTGGATGCACAATCCATTTTAGCCATGTTTTGCTTTCGTCTTTTGTTATGTAAGCAATATTTGTCATAATTTACTCATGTTAGAAATACCGAGATATAGTTCTCGTGGACATAAGTATTCTATATTTTCGACAGAAAAAGAGTGCCTAATGTTGCTTGAAATCTAAAGCTATAATTTTTTGTAATTTTGTTGTTTAATCTCAACTACAACCTTTTAAATAATCTAAATTTTCCTAATTTATGTTAATAATAATAATAAAATGATTTTTTTGAAAATTAATTAATTAACCTTAATTTTAAATAAAAACATAATCCTTCCAGCATATATATAAATTTGATATTGTAAACCATAAATCTACTTGTATTTATAGGTTTTTAGTTATATGAATATTTTTTATTAATACAAAATAAGAAAAATTACAATGAATTAAGAAATAATTTATTATTTACATTATAATCTATATCTATGTTATTATTCCATTCAATTTAATATTATTGTTTCTTTGAAAATCAAAATCAAACTTAACAAGTGAATATATCACAACAAAGTGGCTAATCCTTGCCCAATATAAAAATGATAATGTAAATAAACTTTAAATTTTTATTCCATCCAATTTAATATCATTGTTTCTTTGATAATCAAACTTAACAAGAAAATATATAACAAAGTGTTCCATCTAATTTAAATATCATTGTTTCTTTGATAATCAAATTTAACAAGTAAATATATAACAAAGTGGTTAGTCCTTGAAAAGTGATTAGTTAAATAAATTATAAAGTGGCTATTATCCAAATATAAAAAAGTGATAATGTAAATAAACTCTAAATTGAATATAAAAATGGAAAAATAAAATGAAAAATCATAAAAATATAATATTTTATTTTTATAATTTGTCGTATTAAATTATCTATTAAAATATTAAAATAAAAATATATAAAATTAGTTACATCAAAATCAAAACATCATATAAAAAATGATAATAACTTTTTTTTAAGTAAATAAAAGTCAACAATAACATATAAAGATTGTCACATAATATTTTAAAAAAAATCATATTATATATATATATTTTTTATATTTAAAAAATAAAATCACACTCTTAAATATTTTAACGTAATGGTTAAGAATGTGTTTCCTCCTAAGATGTCACATGTTCAAATCCAGAGAGTGGTAAGGTATATATACTTAGATAAATTTTACGAATAAAATCATTGAACAAAGGAGGTCTCATACACCAATTTAGTATCTAACTTACTCATGACCTTCAAAATAAATTATTATTATTATTATGTTCCATAAAAAAAACTTCTTTATAATCGAAAAAAAATGAATTGAAAATTATTTTTAATTTTCAACCAATCAAATTCAAATTCAATAAATTGATAGTTAAAAATAATGAAAAAACTTTATAAAAAATTATAAAATAAAATTAATACCAAGTCAAAGTCAAACACTTTAACTTAACATAAAAAAAAATATTAAAAAGTATACTTCTTTTTAATAAGGATTAATAAAAAGTATAATACCACTTTATTTTACCAACTCAACTCACATTCCAATATGCTTTTCCATAACAATTGTTATGTGGATAACATGGATACCCATAATAAAATAATTAATCATTTAAGGACTTTTTAACGTCAAGTCAATAAAAGAATGCTAAAGCACCAATAGACTACAAAAATATTGATTAGAAGGACAATTGACTTCTACGTATATGGAACAACTTGCCTTTATGTAAAGCTTTGCTTTTTGTTATAAATATCTTAAAGCTATCATGTGACAAAAAGGCTAACGTAATTAGATCAATATATCCTAAAGGTTTCACTCTCACGTATAGGATATTTGGGAAATAGTTGGAGGTTATTCTTTTTGCAATATTGTTTTTAACAGTTGCATACAGCTTATGCAGCCCTTAGTTCCAGGCAAGTTTTGAAGTTTGAAAATGAAAATATTAATTGTTTTAAAAATATTAATGAAGTTTGAAAATAAAAATATTAATTGTTTTTCAAGTTTTGAAGTTTGAAAATGAGTATTAATTGTTTTTCAAAGGATATCGACTATTTAACTTGAAATTGATATTTGTATCATTTGGATTTGCCTCTAAAGTATTACATAGTTTCTGCATCCGTGTCAGTGTATTTAATCTTTACATATAATTTTTTTTTTTCAACAAAAAATTTGCTCATTATATTACTGAAAATATAATTTTTACATCTTCAAGACCCCACAAGAGTCTATAGCAGTATTAATCCAACAACCATGCTCAAAATGAGCATACTACACAACACATCCCAATACATAGGCTGCAAACAAGTGATACAAAAAAGAAGGCAAAAAAAACCAACGAAAATCCGATAAAGAAAGCTAAACCAGTAGTCACACGCCCTCAAAGGACCTCGAAGTGATTGTCCAACACCGCACGCCCCAACAGGACCTCAAAGTGGAAAACCAAATCACCACACGCCCACAAAATGGACCTCAAAGCTCTGGTCCTAACCCTATTCAAGCTAGGGGGAAGAAATCAAGAGAGTCCAAAAAACCAAAGAAAAAACTAAGGAACCGGCGACAAACAAATACCCTGAAGCCACCGCCACCCATAAAACTAGGCAAGAGTGTGGCTCAGGAAAATGCTTCAGAAGAAAAAAAAAAAAAAGGGTTCCATGCAGTCTCCTTGGTCCCTAACAATAGCCACAAGAAAACCGACGCCACCCGCAAATAGGCCCCTCACGCCCATACACTGGCGCTCCACCCGAATGCCTACCCCGCCGCCACCAGATCCTCCACTGTCGTCGAAATAGGCTCTTTGAATCCCCATCCCGCCTTCAGAAAAAGGCTCCGCTGACCTCTAGCCAAATGCCAATAAAAGAACCAACTGCAACTTGCAGACAGGTTTGCCAACCCCCACCGGCACCCACCGACACCGACCGGAACCTTCCCATCCGCGCTGTCTGCACACCACCTTCACCAAGAAAAACAAAGATGCGACTAGCAAACCTAGCCATAAAGCCCGCTAGGAAAACTCTATTAGATCAAATTTACATGTAAGTTGTACATTCCACTTTGCAGCTCTTAATTAATTCATTTGTAAACTAACATATGGGAACCATATGCTTGCTTAATACTGATACAATCACAAATCACAACTACATATGTTAACTAGTATAAATGTGTTATTGTATTATGATTTATGTACACATACATACAACATTGCCTCATGTCAAAAAATAAAGAATCTAAAAAGCTAGAATAGTATAAAACCTTTTAGGGTTAAATTGCAAAAGTAATTTCCAAATTTCATACACATTTAATGGTTACATATCTCTTCCCTAAAGAGATGGACATATCTTCCCCGCCCCTTCTTTTTTTCCACGATGAAAGTTTACTCATTTATATTCAAAAGTATATAAATTTTTTACAAATGCTTCGGTTCATATTGCCATCAAAGCGAAGTTCTGTGAAGAAATGCACTATATCGGCACACACTCCTGTGTGAAAGATAACATACAGTGACTCGCATGCTATCAGAAGTAATACCAAAAAAATTCCAAATAAACTGTCAAATAAAGTGTTCTGATACCGGGCAACGATGGAAAGATTGTTGTTGGCAGCACACCGATGATTTGGAATTTGTTATTAATCTACCTTTTTGTGTCTGTTCCAAAGAGATTGCTGTAATCGGCCAAGTGCTGATGCAAATTTCAGAGATGATGTATCAGAAAAAAGTCCAAGACCTGGTGATCTACATCAAATTTTAAGGTGAGTTGAGGGGCCCTCATTGCCATCCTCCCATCTGGCAAAAGTTATGAGACCGATAGGCCGAGATAGTGCCAATTTTGATAGGTGGTCTGCATCGACATTATCTTCTCTGTAGATGTGAGAGGCAGAGAGGCTCATGATGCACCTTTTAACCTCGATGGTTCTCTCTTTCCAGCATTCCAGAGCTGCAGATCTTCCCCGCCCCTACAATGCATTATTGGAAGGAATTAAATTTATGTATCGATAAGATGAGTACCGTGATAGTTGTAGATTCCTAGGTGACTTGCATTAAAGACGACAGTGTAATGTTGTGGGATTATGGTATTCAATCATTTATTATTTTCCTATATCAACATTCGGCCCTTTCAGTTCGGCCAGAAATACTGTACAAGTGTCAATTCTCGCTGAGATATAGCTTATGCATTAAATAAATAAAAAACTTCAAAAACGCTTGATCAATCATCATGTAAATTCATGAAATTAGCACCACGTGGAATAATATGACAACGAGCAAAAATATAAATTATTAAAGTTTAATTATAATTTTTATATATTTTAATAAAAGAAAATTTTGTATCTAAATACTTAAGAGTGAAAATTCAAGTAATGTGATGTCTCGTCTTTCATTGTTATTGGTCAAATATAGATTAATGATGATAGTTAAGTATATATATAAAGTTACAGTATTGTAAGAATATGTACAAGTGTAATAGTTCCATGGTATAACTATCCTTATTGATAAAAGGTTATTACTATATATTGGAGTATTTTATTTTTATTAATGAAATTATATAATTTTTTATAAAGGTTAATGAAAATCAATATTATTATGTTAATATAAATAAATTTTCAATTACTGTTTTATTCTTTTTAATTTTTACCATGGGATTGACTATATAGTTTATGATCGTTAGATTTATTAACTGAGGTTGTGAGGCAAATCACTATATAATTAGATTTTTTTATAAGAAATAAATAAATATCATATTCTATTATTTTACTTTGTTAGTAATGAGTTTTATGACAAATTTTGCAATTAGTTTATTATTTAGGAATGGGTGCTTGTAAAATAACAGTCTACATCTCAAATTCTCTGAATATTTACATACAATAATGGAAATTACAGAATAAGAGAATGCAAAAACAAACTATTACAAACATAAAAAATATTAATCATATACAATTGAAACTTATCTTAATGGTTGGGATAATCCATATCCAATAACAAAGGAGCAATTTGAAGCCAACGCTTTGGTTGGTCATCGCCCTATAAGAAGCACAACCAGGGAAGTCATTGCCCTCTCTATTGTTCATCATTTATTTTAACAAAGTAGTTTATATCTACCCATCAACATGTGGGAAAGAAAGTGGATCGACTTGTTTAAAGCAGAATGAATGTCGGCACTAAGCGGACTTGTTGATAGAAAGGATGTTCCCTGGTGTGACCTATGCACAAGCCCATCGGTTGGAATAAACAAGGTGCTTGTTCTCTTCTGGAAGCCACCGATTAGCTTCAAAACAACATCCTTACCATGCAAAGGCATGGTTTTCCCGAAGAGAGAAAATCTCCTTAAATTGCAGCATGAGGGCCTCTCGAACCTTCATTGAACGGATTCAATTCCTGGCATTTCCAATTATTAAAAAATCCATGTGCTACTTATAAGTAATGGTAACTGGAGTCAATTTTGCATTAATGTATGTTCACGAGTGGAAGGTGATTGGTGTATGTAAACTCTAACAAGCATGCATTATTGCTTCGTTGGGGTTTGACATGGCATTGCCTTTGCAGGCGCACTTGCAGGCAAGCCATCTTACAATTTTTAAATAAATGATATTCATTTCGTTTTTGGGAAGGGATGACCTTCCCAACCATCTGAGCCTAGTTAGGTCGGTGGTCTGTGTCGCTATGTTATTGCTTTGCATTTGTGTTGGAATCCTTGATTCATTGTTTGGCATTATTGAGAGTTGATATACTGGCCAGAAAGCTTCACCTTCATTTATCTTCACAAAATATTTTTTATTCATATTTAAAAAGATAATATGACATATATGTCCATGGAAAAAACTAACATTTTCCTCATACATTTTTCCTGCAACCATCACATTGCATTGAATATACAACAAAGACAGTGTATTATATAAATTAGAGAAAATTTTAACATGTCATTATAGGGACGTATATTAGCAATTGTATTCCACGATGATATAGATCCCACATCACTGTTATATCTAAGTTATTGACTGTAATATACTGAAATCATATTTCCTACCACTTGTGTTGCTTTAAAGAAGCAATTGATATGAGTATTAATAGTAAGCGCATCAAAGAAGGTCTACCTCTAGCTGTATAAGGTTCAAGGAAGTAAAATCACACACCTGTAACCAACTTAGTTGGTATTCGGTGCTCTTGTCCTCGCTAACTAGACTGAACGATGCTCTCGTCCCTGCCAGATGGATCATTCCGTGGGTCTCCCTGCTATTGCGGATCATTCCGCGAATCTCCCTGTTGCTGCGAGGATCTTGTGTAGAGCGAGGTTAGACATACACATATATAATATGACAGAGACATTGCACATCTAAGGCGGGTAGTGCATGAACCAGAACATTTAAGGTGGGTAGTGCACGAAGCATATATGAGCCTAAAAAGTTGTATTGCAGTTGAAGGTGGTGCAGTGAAGTGGAAGAAGGTGATGGCAGCGGTGCAGTGCCATCAAGAAGGTGATGAGCTTCTTGAACAAGGCATAGTTGAAGAAGATGGTGAGCTTCTTGAACATGACAGAGGTAGTGAGACAGTTGGCAAGGCTGACAAGATGCTAATGAATACTTTGTTGCTTATTAATTAAAAACCAACCACGGTTTTTGAGCCAAGCGATCAAATCTGATATAAATCAAATAAAAAATCATCATTAATGCATGCTGCCACCGCTCCAATAACGCTTTCAAGTTTAAGGCCAATAACATGTTAGAAAAATAATTTTTAGTTATTTATTTTAATTCTAATAAAATAATTATTGAAGTTTTCCTAAGTTTGAAATTGTAAATCAGTGAAAATTTTTAGTCAAACATAGAACTAATAGTGGGTCAACTCCAAACTCATTGCTATAGTCCCTACACCTTTGACATGGACTAATAATTAAATTAATTGTTTGTTATTAGTAAAGTAAATTTACAAGAGCAATGATGAGCTTTATTTTTATTTATTTTTAATTGTGAGAGTTACTTCTTCTTCCTGATAAGTTTTATTTTTATTTTTTAAATTATGAGAGTAGCTACTTCTTTTTCAGGATAAGTTTTATTTTTATTTTTTAAATTATAAGAATCACTTCTTCGTGATAATAGAGTCAAAGGAGGCCAATTAAAAGTAGGCATCATTTCTAGTTGGGTTAACAGTTAAATCATGAAACAAATTCATCAAATATCCCTAAACAAGAATGGAACCTTGGATGAGAAGACTAAAATCCTCCTACACCAATAAACCATACCATAACACAAGATCTTGATCCAATGAATATACGTGACTTTATCTTTACATATATAACTTAGATTGATCACTCTCACCACCATTTTTGCACATTATATATAATAGTACAACTCATTGTACACCATGTGAATATTTGCGACAATTCTCTATTACTTAAGTACTTGTATCTTATGTGTTCATTTATGTGTGTCATTTTAATTGCTAGTATTATGTGTATATCAATTGGTATCAAAACCTTACGAAGAGGGTCTCTAAAGAGCTTCTTATTTTGAATTTTTTTGGGATTTTTCTTCTTACCTAGATTCAATCTTTCTTCGAGCTCACTGGGTTGTGGGACTTCATCCATAAGTCAATATTCTCTGTCAAAGTGGAAATAAGGGGTGAAAGCTCATAAAGTTGTGTTGAGTAGTAAACTATTATTTGTTTTCAATTTTTCACCTTTTATTTTTTTCATTTTTGCCCTTTAACACATATATCATTATTTATCTTACTCAAACTGATCCGTAGGATCTTTTAATGACTTATGGTTGAGTTTTAATTTTGCATGCGTTAATTAACCATTTGAGAAAACTTATTGAAGAATGAGGAAATAAGAGGAATTATAACAGCCATATACATATGTGCAGATCTGAAATGCAATAAAAGAATAAATAGCAAACCATAACATGTAGATTGATAACGGAGTTCGACACAACTTTGCCTACGTCTCCGGGCCTTTTTCTCTGTGGGGGAGGCTTCTTCAAAAGCTCAAAAGTACATCGTTGCAATGCCAAATGGCTACAAGACTAATCTGTTCATGTTCTTCCAGATCTCTAGAACCATGCAAAGAAAACGACACGCAAAACGGACGTCCGGAGCTCCCAGAAATGATCCGACTCCTCCTCCTCAAAAACTTCTCTACCTCAAAATGGCTTTGGCTTGGCTTCTCTTCAGCATAACTCTACTCTGAATGCCCCCTATGGCCTCAAATAGGCTTGGGTTATATATCTTGGAAGTTGGTTACTCATCTCCAACTTCCTCCCAAAATTTAGGCTCCAAAACTACCCAATATCTCCCAAAAATGGAGAAAAATTAATTAAAAATAGGTTAAACATTATTAAAAAACCAAAACATAGTATAAAAAACCCACTTTATAACTATAATTGGGCGCTAGCCCCCTTCCCCTGGGTGCGCGCTCCCTTTGGCGTGGTCATATCGTGCCATGTGGCCACGCGCTAGCCCAAAGGCTAAGCACTGGCCACCCATTTTCGCGCGCTAGCTCTCGGTTCTGTTGGCGTATTCATATGCCCCGTGGCTTAACCGTATAACCTCCTGTGCGCTCTATTGGATCGGCTCCCGGTCCTGTGGCAGTGGTTACGGAACCACGGGCTATAACCATTATAATTGCACATATAACTTAACCTCCCCGCCGGTGGTCCTATGTGGTGTGCGTCGAGGGCTGGGGCTAAGCCCCGACCCTTTTCTCCGCCGCATGAACCTTTGTTTTAATTTAAATATATTTTATGCCATATCCCTTACAAGAACCACTTGTTGGGCGGGCGGCTAGCCCAGCCCTGCCAGTCTGTTGCCCATCGGGGAGGTCGCGGGTTCGACCCCTGGCCATGCCATGAAAATTTACACAAGAAACCAATGAACCAATCACGGGGTGCCACGTGGCAGCCCATGACTGGGCCACGTGGCACCTCTACAACCAACCACATCATGCCATGTGTCAACTGTCGATTGGCCCACGTGCCAGAGCCGTACTGCCACGTCAACTTGCCACGTCAATCATCGTACTGTCCCGTTATTCTACCACGTTAGTTGCTGACGTCACCCGTGCCACGTGTCACCCTTACAGTGGTTACACGTGTCACCTCTGGATTGGCCCAACTGGCTGTCCGTACGTCCAAATTTGCCTGACACGTGTCGCCTCCTGGAGCTGCCACGTGTTGCCTTCTGGGGTTTGCCATGTGTCACCTTCTGGGTTTTCCACGTCAGTTGTACGGACCATACGGTCTGCACAATCAACATGACACGTGGACTATACAGACTGTACAATCATCCCTTTTTTTACCTGTTTGACTTTTCAGACAGAATGCGATATCTTCTCCATACGGAGCCCGTTTGACAAAGTAAATATACCACCGGAATCAGGAAGACGAGATGGACGCAATGGCACAGGTTTCGTCGCATTTCAATCACTTTCATTTTTGAGCATTTTTCAAGCCCTGTCAGGCTTCTGGATCCGATTTCGGATCACACCTCCCCACAATAAGTCCTTTTGGTCCCCAAAAGGTTACTGACCAGTCAAAAAGCTCGGGATAGGCCACCCGACTTGCTCTCTGTCTCTGAACTTTGTCCTGTGCACCTGTCTCATCAAGATCAACTGTAACACAATCATGACAACTGACAGAATATTGTTAGCCATTTGAACCCTGTTACATCTTACTGAAGCTACTATCATCCATGTAGAAAACATTGCTAATGACAGCATCAAAAAGATGACTGCAAATGAACTGATATACTTTAGATATCTGCACGACATGAGCTTATCTTGAACCAACTTATGATTGATTTTCCATTCAACAACCATATCTTGTTCTTGCTTAAGATCAATTACTTCATTTGAAACAATTATTGGTTTGTTGCATACTTGCACTGCATTCGTTAACTGT
>JZKD02S1853200.1:17855-30726 GCA_000966675.3 Picea glauca
CTTATTTTGCACAAGGATTTCCTCTTTTCTTTCCACAGGCTTTCCAATGCCTTCACCCTTCTTCTTTTGTACAAGGATCTCAGGTAGAAACCGTTCTTCAACAACTCCCTTAGGAATTGTTGATCTTGTGAAAGGTCTTTTTCCCTTGGTATTGGCTGCTAGAGGAGAAGAGGGGAAGTGTAGATTCTTCCCTTTCTTAGATGTAGTTTTGGTAGAAGAAGGAACCTCTTCTAACCCTGTTGGAGGAGGTGGTGAAAAATCTCTTTGTGGGGAAGGAAAAGCTTCCTCCTCAGCTCCTGTGACCTTCTTGCTGACCTCTGAAACTTGAACAGGGGCTCTTCGCTCTCTCTTCCTATTGGTCCCTACTTTAACAACATTGGTGGGTGATAAAGGACTTGCATTCAGTGATTGAGGAGTAGATGTTAAATCCAAATTGAAGTGAGAAGTAACCACAAAATGATCCCATGAAATCTCTTTCTTACCCAATTCCTCGGAGACTAGAATTATAATCAATCCAAAGTGGAAAAGGCTAGAATACACATCCTTAGACTTGGATTGAATCATGTCTGAATATTTACCTATGCTCCTTAAAAAATAATAGGGGATATTCATGTCAACAATACCAGTAAAATGAAGCAAAAGCCTTATATGGTACTGGTACAATGTGTTAAATCTCCCTTCACATGTAAAATATCTCTAGATGATCTTCAATATTCTGTCAAACTATTCAATCAATTGAATCCTTAGCATACTTTTAGACAAATCATTGGCTTGATGTTCAGGTTTAAAGAGATCTTTAGCATAGGATGAACTCAAAGCCATGGATTTGAACCACTTTTCACCTATAATGGGGATTCCTATTGCAACTGAGATAGAGGCTTCAGTCACCTCAAATTCAAAATCCCCAACCTTAGTTCTCCTGCCATCAAAATGTAATGCAAATTGTCTTGTTACCTCTGGATGGCCTCTCTGAATATTTTTGCAGAAAGAAAGGCATCCCACTCTTTGAAAAACCTCTCTTGCCATGGGTTCTGTATCAAAAGGATGCATGTCCATAGGTTCTGTTCTAACCACCTTGCACCCTTTGTGTATCTTATTCGATTGAGGAGTCTCCATGGCTTAAAATGAGATTTTTTAAAGGATTATGGGATAGTAATAACTAGGAAGACATAAAATCAGGCTTCAAATGTACAGGGTTGACCTTTAAAACAGATTGGTGCTAGTAAGCCAAGATTGAATGCGGGAATTACGCCCTTATATTTGTATAGGTATTTGAGAGTGTATACAATGAGGGGGTAATCCGTGATTGGTCCTTTGTAACTGAGTAAGAACGCTTAACTCCAAAATGAAAGGAAGCAGGGGAGACATAGAGGGGTTAAGCAATGCCTTTGTGTAGCGCGATGTGTATGCAGAGGATAGGTTATTTAGGTTCTTACAACCTCAATGGCTATGGTAGATGGGAGTAATCAAACCTAGATACATGCAATGGAGTCACAGGTCTGAAAAAGAGAGGAGACAAGGCTATCATTCAAAGACGAGTCCCTTACAACTGTGCAAGACCGATAAACCAAAACTTGAGTGCAAATTATTTGTGAAAATTAATGTGGAGAGGAGGCAAAAAGGGATACCTGTGGAGTGAACACTTGTTTGAATCTTCAACGAAATCTCAGGATGAAGTTGCAAACATTTCGACCCTCGAATCTACCTCAACATCAAATTTGGTCGCACCATTGTGGTCTGGTTAGAACTATGAGTTTGAGCAGTGCAACATTCATGAATTTTCAAATAAAAAACCATTATTAGGGTTTGAAAATGCAAGATATTGGACGTATATTTAACCAACCCATGGAACTGAAAACATGGAACATGACATCAATCGTGGTAATCATAACTTGTGGTGGAAATCATGATGAATGGGTAAGGCGCTACGGAACCGCCTGATGAGTGAGCACCGCTCCAGTTTTAAAAAATGATTGGACAGGTAAGCAAGGACATCAAATCATTCCCATGAGGTCATGAGTGAGGATAATGGTGTGTCAAATCAATCTGGTCATGGGAGGGGAGGGATCGATCCTAATGACAAATCATGAAGTGGTCCAAAACTTAGGTCATGAACTAAGAAGGGTTTAAGTCCAAAAATCAATTTGAGGATCAAACTAGAGATATGACTCAAAACTTTAATCATCTAAGGGGTCCTATCAAACAGAAACTTTAAAGGGATGAAACTTAAAAAATTTAAAATCTAAGGATTAGAAAAGGATAAAAACAAACTAAAATACCCAAGGCAATTTAGTGTGATAACAGTGAGTATAAGTTTCAATTGTTTCTCTTATGTTGAGTGAGTGCAATGTGTGCACACATAATGCAAGGAGTGTGTGATGGGATCTGTTTTGATTCTGAAACTCAGAAGCGATAGAACAAAACTTTCCCTTTGCAAGGAGGCAAAGCGACTGCTGCAAAGCATGCACAGTCATTTGCAAGAACCAAGTCTTGCGTAGCAATCTGCTGGAAGGAGTGCACACATTTGAAATTCAGATAAGTTTCGAAGGGACTCCATAAGAGGAAAAGGAGCAAAAGGTGAAATACTGACTTGATTTGGGTCGTTAGATCCAAAAATATCACGGATCGTCAATCTAGCGCCATCGCAATCTTGAATATCAGGAGAACGGAGGTAAGGAGATTCCCAAAGTTTTTGAAAAGTGAAACCCCAAGATTACATTCGTTGATCGGAGAAAACATATGAAAATTCGATCTAGCGCCATCGCAATCTCGAATATCGAGAGAATGAAGGTAAGGAGACTCCCATAGTCGCAAAACGTGAAATATTGACTTGATCACAGTCGTTGATCAAAGGAAAAATATGGACCATCAATCTAGCATCATCGCGCTCTCGTATATCAGGAGAACGGAGGTAAGGAGACCCTGAGATTTGTGAAATGCGAAATCATGACATGCCTTTCATTCAAGCACATGGTCACCACCCGCAACCACATTGAGGGAAGATAAGGAAGGATCTAGTACATGCTAGACTCCTATCAGGGTTTCGAAGGTTGGGATAATCAACGTGATCCACATGCAAAGACTTGATGTGCGAAATCACGAAACGCCTTTTGGGTTAGGCTCGTGGTCACAACTAGTGGTCACGTGAGAGAAGCTTACACCTGGTGCTTGTTCGCATGACGAATTTTCGTGAAATGGACTTGTGGACATTTCTTAAGGATTCTAGTAGGGAATCAAAGAACTTCTTCAGCTCAAAGATTGAGAAGATCCAAATACCGAGAGGTCAGCAAACCCTGCTGAGGTGGGGCACTGCATCATATCGTTAGAGGACAGTTGTGGTATATGTACTATATATACATTATTGATGTACATATTAATTGACTTGGCTTAGTGCCTTTTCGGCCCATCTTTTGTCTTCTTGATCTTGTTAGTTATATTATTTTCTTGGCAATATTGTCTTTCTCTTGTTTTGACACATTTTGACACTTATTACATGTCGAAATGGCATTGTGAACTTGTCATAGTTTTTATTTTTAACTTTCTTTGTAGTTGGAAATAGAAGTAAAGGATGTATGGTTGATCATTTAATATAATTTTAGACATATCCTTGGATAATATGTCCATGGATGACATCGTTGAATACATCTTTCAATGCTTTGTCACTTTCAATTGTTATTTATTTGAATTTATGGTCAACAATGTAATTTAGTTGGGAAAAACCTTTCCACACTTTTTCTCTAAATTACTTGAAATTAAGTAGAGAATCAAATCTATACTTTTTCTCTAAATTACTTGAAATTAAGAAGAGAATCAAATCTATAAAAGTTAAAAATATTTTGAAATAAAATTTCATGGTACATTATTTGAAAGGTTTCCATCTCCATAATTATAGATTAAATGTGAAAAATATTTTAAGTTTTAACCAATCATAATCATATTAAAGTGGAATAACATATAATGATACATGCCACATTTCCTTTGTTATGTCATACATTTAAATAGAAGTATTTAAATAGGAAATTAACACTAAAATTGAATTAACACAACTATTTATATAAATTGTTAATGTCGAATTGTGCTTCACCACCAACTTATTAAAATTACTCAATTAAATTGAACATAGTAATATCAATAAATATAATAGAATTTGTTTGTTACTTGGAAACAAAATTAGATTTAATAATATTTTTATTTAAAAATTAAAAATAAATTTTATAATATTTTTATTTAAAAATTAAAATTAAATTTTATATTATTTTTATTTAAAAATTGAAATTAAATTTTATAATATTTTTATTTAAAAATTACATATTTGATAACAATTGATTATATGTTTTTAGAGAAAAAATTTGAATTAAATTTCTTTTGAATGGTTTAGTTTTTTTCTTTCCTTTTCTCCATATAATTAATTGGCATATAGAGTCCTTAGTTCTCTACCTTGAAAAGTATTACCTACTTTTATTTGCATGTTAAGTGAAACTAAGTCGAAAATATAGAATAGGCATGGTCAGTTTTAAGTGTTGATACATAAATGAATCTTTCGAAGGTTCAATGATATTAGAACATTTAAATGAATAGTGCGAGGTTTCAATTATATTAAATATACAATTTGATACATAAATGAATCTTTCGAAGGTTCAATGATATTAGAACATTTAAATGAATCGTGCGAGGTTTCAATTATATTAAATATACAATTTGGTAAATAAGTTAATGTATACAATATGCGATCAAGCTTTAGTGATATTAAATATGTAATTTGGAAATTATAAGAGGTTAATTTATATAATATGTTATTTTGTATGTCACGTCTTGTGTTTAGAGTGAGTTACACTTAGTTATATTTAGTTAGATTAGTGGAAATCACTCATGTATGGCAAGTTAGGTTTTATCACCAATAGTTGCATGTATTTTTCTCACTTCCATACATGTGACTCACTAGGTGGGGTCGGTGAGTGTAGAGATTTTTCTAGATCACTACTATGGTGCATTAGTTACTCATGTAACCTATATCTATTGTAAATTATTTACTCTTTGTGTGTGGAAGATAGTTAATAGAAATTCTTTCATTATTTTCTGCATTTTTTGTCTCTTCTCTTCACACCACTGCATGCTCTATATGTTTTGTCTCTTCTCTTCACACCACTACATGCTCTGTATGCTTCATTGTTAGATGGATGCAGGGATGTCAAAAAATCTAAAAAAAAAACATATACAAATGTCTCTAGTTTAAAAATATTTTAACCTAAGTAATATTTTCAAGTAAACTATAGTATTTATAAATCATCACTAAACTCTTGAAAAGTGAAAATTATTTAAGTGAAATAGTGTAATCTTGTAAAGTGAACATTATTTTATTTAAGTGAAATAGTTTACTCATAAGTAGTATTAAATTATTTCCATACATAAAATAAAATATTAATCTCAATTAAAATTTAACTTATTGATCTCAAGTTTATATCTTGATGATTGAACACGATGTTTGTTATACTCCCCACCTTAATTCAATTCCTTCAAAGTGAACACATTAACCCATTGTAATAGAACTACAAAAGTAGACAACCCTTGTAATAGAGATGATCCACTACTATGAAGACATGGAATTAAATATCATTTAGCATTACAACTTAACCGCTTATCTAGAAGGAAATAACTTTATTTATCATGTACTTGTACCTTCAAAATTTCTTAATCACATTTTTTTTTTTTTAATCAATAATAAATTAAAAAAAAAATCACCATTAACAAAATTTCCACATTAACATATAATGTGTTTCAAGCTAATATAACATTAGCGATGTTTCAAGCTAATATATATGGATAAGCTAGTTATAACTGAACATAGATCATTATGATAAGCACTCCAACTTACTTTTTACTAAATATTGTGTATATTTATTTATGAACACTTTCAAACTACTTATCAATTCTATGCTATCCATGTCGTCACTTAGTGTTGGCTTTGTAACATGGCATTCTATGGAAAATGTAGAAACCTTATATATTTTTATTTGTTTTCCAAGAAGTTTATTGAACAAGGTCGGTCTATAAACCTTATATCAAGTTGTTGGCTTTCCAAGGTGGGTATACCTTTTTAGAAACCTTATATCGTGTTGTTGCCTTTTCAATGTCGGTTTTTTTTAAAAGAAGTTTATTAAACAAGATTGGTTATTGGTTATTTTTATTTTTTTTGCGAAGTTTATTTAACGAGGTAGGTTTACTTTTGTTAATAAAGTAGGTAAAAGTTTACCATATTTAAAGTTATTCGTTAAATTTTGTTGATACAATTTCAAGATTTTGAAATCTAATAAGTAAATAAAATTTCAGCCAGATGGGATAGAATCATGGCACTGGACATCCATATCATCTCAATGTGTTCTCACCGCTGTCTCCAACCTAATTCAAACGCCGACGCACGTCTCTTCCATGGATCTCAGATAAGAATCTGTTCGTCGTATGCCCGTGTAGATGCGTTTTCTTGATGCTTCTGAATTTTCCAGCCGCCAGTTATATGATATATTGACCATGGATATGTCTATTTTTTCTATTTATTTCTAAACCATATCTTTAGATTAGATTTTACGTTTTATAGGCATACTTTATTCCATGTTTCTTTCTTACTTAGCTCTTACGTTTGCGGCCCCTTCTGCCATTGAATTTTTCAGCCACCACTAATATCATACATTAATCTTTCTAAATTAGATTTTACGTTTTCTATGACTAATTTATCGCAAATTTCTTCCTTACTTGGCGCTTACATTTGCGACGCGCGAGTAGTTGCCTCTTATCATAATTCTGTATTGGCTCTCTGTTAATTGTCTTCGCAAATAATATAAAATCAAGCTAAGCGTAGACAGATTTTAACATATTTTTTCCAACCAGACAGCCAAGGATATGTTCCGCAGTTGCGAATAACGATATCGTGGCTGTATCCGTCCAGTAATAGCTGCTTCTCTGTTACTTATAATATTTTGTTATTGTTAAAATAAGGGGGCTATTGTGTCTACTGATTGTAGTTGCTGCCTTAACCGTTGTAATTTGCAACCTGCAAATAGTTGCTTTAGCCATGACCATTGGTGAAACGATTCGAAGATTTCTGGTTCCGCAGAACTAAGCAAAAAAGCAAATGGGAGTTCCTCCACTAAAATGGGATATCAAAATTACCACCTATGCGCGTACATACTCAAGGGAAAGAAGGGGTGATTGCTTCCTCCAGCATTCCGAAGCATTCCGAGGGTCACCTGAGGGAGAACATATTATGAGGGAGCGACATGGATTGGAACGTTAAAGAGGAGGAGGAAGATGAAAAGCCGAGAGTAAGAATGAATGGTGAAGGGTCGACCCCAAAGTTCAGTATGGTCTGGCTCGAACATTATGACCGGGGAGAGCAGTAATTGAAAATCATGAAGTGTCACCACTGTCACATTTGACGACGGGGCATCAAGCGTGAGTGGTTGTTCTCCAAACAATCTGAGGGTAGTTGCTGCAGTCCTGGCCAAAGTTGCAACTATTATTTGCATACTTATACCACTTGTTCTCATCCTCCCATGCACCAACTGCCTGCCTAGGGTTTCAACCTCTACAGTTAGCCCAGAATATGTTCTCTCCTAACAAACGTTCGGAATACTGACAAGGGTATCACCTCTTTTTCCCTTGCGTAAGTACGCGCATATGTTGTAACTTTCACATCCCATTTCAGTGGAGGAACTCCCACTCGCTTCCTTGCCTCGTTCTGTGGAACCAGAAATCCTTGAATCGTTTCACCAGAGCTGGTAAGCTACAGCAACCATTTGCAGGTTGCAAATTACAGCTGTTATTCTAGCTATTACAAACAGTAAACACAATCGCCTGCTCATTTTCACAACAACAACAAAATATTACGAAAACAACAAAATCTCATGGGTGAGAATCTTGTGAATAGTGTTTATTTCGCTGATAGAGTCTCTCAAATTTAGACTCGTTCTCCCAAAAACTAACTACTCAGGATAAGTCGATTGTCAATATTCAAGAAAATGTTCAATTTAGTTCAACATTAAATTGGATAGTGTATAGCATGTATCAGCTTCTTTTGTTGGCTGTAGCAATTATATATTTTTTCAGTTATTAATCATACAGTTACTAATCAGATATTTTGACTCATAATAGTTTCTTGTTTACAATTTTTTAATAAATATGGACTATCGGAGTGTGTTGTTAAGCCACTCCGTGATGTTAAAGTCACCGGTTCGAAACCTGCGAGGACAAATATCCAATCATGTTAAAGGTTGGTGTGGCTTAGACCAAGTGGGATTAATCGTAGATCCTACACAAATTAACAAACAAAAAAAAAATATAACTCTTAAATACAAAGAATTAAGTGACATACATTCATTCATGTGAAGTTCATATTAAACGACTTTTACTCTTTCTTCATTCATGCGAAGTTCATTAATCTTATTTACTGAGGTCCAAGATTGTGCCAACAACTTTACATGTCATTAAGTAACTTCAACGTATCATTAAATTATGGTCAAAATTGGAACAATGAACCAAAATTTTCGTTGTAAATGTTTTTTCTATATATATTTTATTTTATTTTAATGATAAATACTCAATTAAAGTTGTAACTTAAAGTATAATTAAATATTTAAATAAAAATGTCATTAAAAAATAAATTAAGAATTTATCTATAAAACTTTTTTATATTTTATTTACGTGGACATTTTATATTTTATTTACGTGGACATTTACATAATTTTTGTTGGAGGTTATATAATAATGATATACATATTTTTCATTAGATATTAAAAAATAAATTAAGAATTTATCTATGAAACTTTTTTATATTTTATTTACGTAGACATTTACATAACTTTTGTTGGAGGTTATATAATAATGATATACATATTTTTCATTAGATGTTATACTTGTGGTTGATGAAGGACCATAGATAATTTGATAATTTAGATCTATGGTAAATGAGTTCTAAATTGGCCTAAACCTAAATATAAATACTTTATGTTCATTCTTACATGCATTTATGCTAAATGCCTTCATGTAAATGCTAAATATGCTAAATGTTATATACTTGTGGTTGATGAAGGACCATAGATAATTTGATAATTTAGATCTATGGTAAATGAGTTCTAAATTGGCCTAAACCTAAATATAAATACTTTATGTTCATTCTTACATGCATTTATGCTAAATGCCTTCATGTAAATGCTAAATATGCTAAATGTTATATACTTGTGGTTGATGAAGGACCATAGATAATTTGATAATTTAGATCTATGGTAAATGAGTTCTAAATTGGCCTAAACCTAAATATAAATACTTTATGTTCATTCTTACATGCATTTATGCTAAATGCCTTCATGTAAATGCTAAATATGCTAAATGTTATAAAGCCATGTAAATGCTAAATCCCATAGGGTGAATAAATATAAATCTAACAGATAAGGCGAATTAAAAAATTACCATACTTATCAAACCATGCATCGAAAAGTATAATCACTAAATGTAGTGGACCTTCTTTATGAGATTTAAAACGAGAAGATGCATTAAGCTTGGTAAATTAGCTTGCTTATTTTGACTATCAACATTGCTAAACTGTCTCAACTGTTTCACGGCTCTCTGTTACTTATACAAATTACGGCTTTCTCATACTTATATAAATTGGGATAAAATAAAATTTGTTTTTAAAATGAATAGATATGAAGAAATCAAATATTTTCAAAGTAAATTCATATCATTATATAAATAAAAACTTTGAAATCATTCCATTGAGAAATATGAACAATGTGTAAAAAGGATAAACTTTTTGAATACAATGTTCATACATTTCATATCATTATATCTAACAAACAAAAACTTTGAAATCATTACATTGAGAAATATGAGCAATGTGTGAAAAGGATACATTTTTTGAATACAATGTTCATACATTTCATATCATTATATCTAACCAACAAAAACTTTGAAATCATTACATTGAGAAATATGAGCAATGTGTGAAAAGGATAAATTTTTTGAATACAATGTTCATACATTTCATATCATTATATCTAACAAATAAAAACTTTGAAATCATTACATTGAGAAATATGAGCAATGTGTGAAAAGGATAAAATTTTTGAATACAATGTTCATACATTTGAAACAATGTAGAAAGTGAGAAGATATTGCTTATTTTCTCCACAAAGTGATGGTAAGAATCAACAAATTTTAGCTAAAAACCCATAATGGGATCACATAACATGATGGCTAAATGTGGCCATCAAACTGGGATTTCTTGATGTTTTTTTTTAAATCTTTGCACATTCCTTCCTAATGTTTTTAAAATCTTTACACATTCCTTCCCAATGTCAAAACCTAGCCATTAGGATTCTTTCCCTAGCCGCCCTTTCCCTAACTAAGAATGTGCATGCTTGCTGAAACCAAATGTTCTTGATAACCTATGCAGTTTTCTAATTGACACCGAAATAACTGAGATGATGCATAGTTGATCCTACATTGCTCGTTTTTTTTTTTTTTCTGTAAAGAGAAAAATAGTTAGTTCTGTGAGGAGATAACATAGAGAGAATCTAAACCGTGTTATTCTCCATCAACTATCATGCACACAGATTTTGGTTTAAGATACTAAAAAAACATTAAAAAATTGGAAGTAAGTTGCTCTAAACATATTAAAAAAACACTGAAAACACATGACAATACTGAAATTGAAAAAGAATTTTTAATCTTGTTCTCTGTTTCATCCAATACTAAAAATAACTATAAGAAATGGCATGAAGAACTTGTAAAATTGTTGTGCAATCCAAATTGTAGAAAGGGAACACGTGGAAGGCCCAACTAGTTACTGTAAGTGAGGCTAGAAAGGCAAAATCAACTTGCACATGCCATCATTCTCCAACGCCTATTTGCAAGCCTCACATTTTTTCTCCCATATCCGAAATCCATCTCAAGACCATAAATAACAATCCTTTACCTCTCATGCTTTGGATTAAATAATTATATACAGAGAGGATAGCAACTCGATCATTGAAGTAGAATTAATTTGAGACGCTTTCCACATTCATTAAAAATAAATAAAATGAAACGCCAACCATGCCTTAGAGCTCGCCCGCCACTCTTGACAACTGACATTGTCCACTACTATGTCAAATAGAACGCCAGAGAAAAGCGGCCATAAAATGAAACGCCCCCAAGAAATCCCAAGTTGGTAAATATGAAAGGGAACCAAGACAAATGTTGCACGGAATTGTATGAAAGGCCACCGACATAAATGGTACAAGACATTACATGGCACCCGTAAATTGGTAAATATGAAAAGATTGAGCTTCATACAACGTTGTGCAAAAATTTTAATCTTTGCTAATTACACAGACTTGGAAATCAGTTAGTCACTAAAATAGGAAATAGGATTTAAATAATATCAAGTGAATGTAAACAAATAAACATATAAATGGATGCCTTTTTTATAACAGTGAGGAAGTTAATAAGTGAAATCACAACCATTATTTTATTATGACTATGAAAAATATTTTATCCATATTAAATCTTGTCCATAGAAAATAGATTAAAGATTAAAACCCTATTAAATGTGTCCATTTCCAATAAATATACAGCTCTAGCTTAATAATAATGGATATAAATATTTTTCATTGGATTTTCCAAATACGAACAACACAATATTGTTAGAGTTTTTCGAAAATAACCAAAAAGGAGAAGATGTTCAAAAGTTATAGAAAATCACCAAGAAGTAGAAGAGGGCTAGGGACATGGAGCATTAAGACTAAGTAATATGAATCAAATGGAAAAAAAAATTATGACCTTAGTCAAGGTATTTTAAAAGAAAACCAAATTTATAATCATTGTTTTTTTACTTAGTTTTCACGTTTCTAAAACTAAACAAATCTGGGTGTATTTCGTTTCCAACTTATGTGTTTTCACATCATGACTATGAGTCATATATCCACGACATCATATTGAATGGAAGATAGATTAATCTCTCCCCAGGCCTTTCCTAGCTTGTCACTCACTTACAACAGATAAAATATGCGAAACAAACAACCGATGAGGCTACGCTCACTTCTATATTATTCAATGAAGATGGATTATATCTTTATATATGAAAAGATTTATCCGAGTCGGTTACATGCAAACCAAAGACAACTAGAATCTTAACTAAGAACTGACTTTTAACACGCCTACAACTAACTCTCACAACTGAAGCTTACAACTGGCGCTTACAACTGGCGCTTACTCCGTTATTTCCAAGTCTCCCCCTTAATGGAGAATGGATTGACTTCTACACCTAACATCTCCCTAAATAGCTCAAACTTAATCTTTCCAAGAGGCTTAGTGAAAATATCAACTGCATTTTCACTAGTATTACAATACATAAGAGCTATTTCATTTGATTGCAACTTTTCTCGAACAAAATGAAACTAAGATTCAACATGCTTTGTCCTTGCATGAAAAATCAGATTCTTCGCAATGTTGATTGAACTTTAATTATCACATTTGATCATCGTAGGTTCCTTTCTTTCTTCTCCAACATCTTGGTGAAGTCTTCTTAACCAAACAACTTCACAAGTTGCTGCACACAAGGCTTTATATTATGCTTCAGTAGAAGACAAAGATATAGTAGGCTGCTTTTTACTACTCCATGAAACAACCCCGGATCCAATGCTGAACCCATATCTAGTGGTTGATCTTCGATCATCCAGATTGCCAGCCCAATCAAAATCTGAATAACCTGTCAACTCAACATCAAATGCATCAGTATATTTAATACCATAATCAAGTGTACCTTTACCTGAGCACTGCCTTTGCTACATTCCAATGGCTTTCGCGAGGTTTCGCCATGAACTGACTTAACACACTCACA
>JZKD02S1853200.1:31670-57665 GCA_000966675.3 Picea glauca
TCCAATGATACTTTGTAGCTAAAGAAATTAACATTCTGATAGTATTCAATTTAGCTACTGGTGCAAATGTTTCAGCATAATCAATACCTTTTGTTTGTGAATACCCCTTTGCCACAAGTCTAGCCTTATACTTATCTACACTACCATCTAGTTTAAACTTGGGTTTGTATATCCATTTGCATCCAATGGGATTCTTATGTTTAGACAATTCAATCAATTCCCAAGTATTGTTTTTCATTATAGATTCATATTCTTCTTCCATTGCATTTTTCCATTCATCATGTTCATTATCTTCATCAAAACTCATGGGTTCTATGACATTTGAAATGCTACTCATTAGGGCATAGTATTTATACCTCTCAGGAAGCCGAATTTGTCTTGAAGATCTTCTCAACTGATTATCTTCCTCCCCACTTTGTGAAGATTTGTCTTCACCTCTAGGTGAACTGTGACTACTTGAATTGTCCATATCACTGAATCCTTCTTGCTGCTACTGCTATTGTTGCTGCAGGGATGGCTGTTGTTGTGTGGTTTGTTGCTGTTGTTGTGTTGGAAACAGTTTCCCCTATATTTACTAGCCTGTCTTTCACCTCTTTAATACGACCCAAAAATGAAATAACAAATTCATTTCCATCCATCTTAATGCCTAAAAATTTAGTTTTCAGGAACAAAATGTGATTTGTGTTGCTAGTTTCATACAATGTTTTAAGTGATGTCCATGTTGCAGCAGAAGTTGTAGCTTCTCTAATATGTGGAATTATGCTATCTTTAACAGACATGCGCATCAATACCTTTGCCTTGTTTTCGCGCTTCTCCTAGTCTTGGATCTGTGTTGTTGTCGCACCTACAGCCGCATCGGGTTTTAGTTCAGTTCCCTTCACAATGTTCTAGACACCATAGCCTTCCACGAGCATCTACATCTTGAATTTCTAGTTAATGAAATTCGAGCCATCTAGCTTGTTGGCTTCGTTGAGGTAGGTCTCTGCCAGCGGATTCACCATCGCTGCAAGATATTCTCTACAAGTAAATTACCAGGGATATGCAACTTTCTGTCAAGTTGTCTCCCGTGCTGAGAAGTCCATTGCTCTACCTTTGAATCCACTGATCCAACTCTCTCTCTGTTCTCAGCTTAAATCATGCATGCACCCACCTTTAAATCATAACACCACCTTACATGCATATATCAAATTTTAAATCATGCATGCACCTTAATATGAAAAATATCCTCCGTTTTTAAAACTTTAATATCCCACATTAAGTTTAAACTTCACACATGCATCCACTTAAAAAAAAAGTGAATAACTCACTCTTCACTTAATAAAATGTATCCACCTTTTTTAATAAGAAACTCAAACTATAACCATGCAAAACTCCACTTCAATATAAAAAATTTATAACTCCCTTACATTTTGTAAAATTTAACCCCTCCACTATTGGCATGCATAAGAGAAAGTGTGGCAATCTTTTTCAATACAAAAAACTCACGCAAACCTTAACACTAGTTTTTCTTTGAGGATGATACGATTCTCACGCGGCCTCCCTTAAGAACCCACACACCAGATCTGAGTAAGATGGGCTCTCCGTATGCTTTGATAGATCCAATCATATAATATTGGATTTCCAAACTTGAAGCTCATGCTTTTGACAGACTCAACTCAGATTTGCTCACAGCCTGCGCAAATATAAATTTCCGCACTTCAAACTCATGCAAATTGCTGACGGCCCAACACTTCACTCCCATGGCTCTGATACTAAGATAAAATATGCCAAACAAACAAACAGTGAGGCTATGATCACTTCTATATTATTCAATGAAGATGGATTACATCTTTATATAAGAAAAGACTCTGCCGAGTCAGTTACATGAAAACCAAAGACAACTAGACTCTTAACTAAGAACTGACTCTTAACATGACTACAACTGACACTCACAACTAAAGCTTACAACTGGCGCTTACTCCATTATTTCCAAGTACAACACGAGTGGTTTTCTGAATTTTACTCCACTCTCACAAGTGGTGTAGGTTGGAGATATCTCCCTCGCCTCCAAATCCTAGGTTTTATGGAAATTGAGGTCATCTCTCTGGTTCAAGGGATGGAAATGATAGTGGTCATATCCTTGGTTCAAAGGATGGAAATGATAGTGGTCATCTCCTCTTGAATGGTGCTAAAGAATCATGCCACTCATATGTATGTGAAATTTTGAATGGTTTTCACAGTCATTGAGGAAATACATGAATTCGTTCTCATTTGAGGAATTCTTTCACCCCCTTTGGTCTCTTTTATGGTTTATGGCAACAAAAATGATGTGGAAAGGAGACAAGGCATATTGCCACTGTAATGGATGTGAATTTTAGGAATTGAAAAGGACAATGAGGTTGCAAGAATCTTCAGTGTTGTTTCACATGAGTAATTAGAGGATTCTAGTGCACAAGGAGAAGATGGACAAAGAAATAGTGCTAATTCTGGAGGCAGGAAAGTGAAATTCAAGATTTGAAATAGGAAAATCTAATCTCAAGGAAAAATGTAGCCTCCTTGATGATTTTTCATGAAAAGTTTCAGACTCCACTAAGATAGCTAATTCACTTGGTTCAACTTCAAAGCAAGGTGGAAATAAAAAACAACATGATAGATATGGACAAAGCATGGGAACAAGAGATTATATTCAAGTAGACACCGCTCTTAAACTCTGACAAACCATTTTTTAATGTTCTTCAAAGTATGTTTGTTGCTAGGAATTTATGTAAGAATATATACCAACAAGTATTTTAGTAAATATATAGTTTTAATAAGAATATTTTTGGAAATAGGAGATGAACCTATGGAATCCACCTTCTAACTAGATACCAAAATCTTATTTCCTAAATATGGTGGCCAAATGCATGGATGCATTTTAGATTTTTGGATTTATAACCTACCAGCTCGTTTTCAAACCTATCTAGCTCTGACTGAAGATCAACTCTATCTACTAGCACTAATTTAGAGATTTTCATTGAACTCAATGAGGATAAATCCATCACTCACAAATTGGGGTGGATCAATACATGGGATGGATTGCGGTCAGCTTTGAAAATATTTTTTTACCCTCCGTATTATTTATCTAACTTAATGTGTAACTAATTGTAGCTAGGAGAAACTCAAGGGAAAAGTACATAGTAGTATATAGAGGTGTTTACTAATCTACAACTACAAATCTAGATCAAATATTATGAATATTTACTTTGTATTAATTTAGTTTTTGATTGCCCAATATTTTTGCAATGAAGTAGCATTGTTTGATATAATTACGACATACCAAAGTTTCCTCCATGATCTCAATGTAGAATTCAATGTAGACAAACACTCTCATTTCATCCCCTTTTGTGACCCTAAATCTAACCTTAATTGTAGTGATTATTCCCTTCCTACCACAAATGACCATGTAATATTTCAGTTATAAAAGTATGCAGAATAGAAATGGAAGATAAACAACAATATAACCAGAACAACACCATAATAACACCAAAATGATATGAGATTAACATCAGAATGAGCACTTCGATTACTGAGAGCAATGTTCACTTGCCTCTTTGAGGGGGCAATCTCCAGTTGAGCAGAGCTCTATTACAATAATATCCAAGACAACAGTTCTCATACCCTCGACTCCTATTTATACTAAATACATCTATCAAAAGAACCATCTAGAGGAAAATTCTTCTAGAAGTGAAAGCTTCTATTAGGTCTTCTTACATTCGACTTATTATTCCTTATTTCTAGGCCTTATTAATATTGACCTTTATTACATCAGAATATATTATTCTACCTACGTGAGGGGTTAGGTCCCTAACATGTTCCCCCCATTAAAAAAAACCTTGTCCTCAAGGCTTCAGATGTGGAAATTGTTGTAGAATGGTAGTTGGTTCCCAAGTGGCATCTCCTAGGGTTGTTTATTTCCACTCGAATAACACTTCCTTGATGGTTCACTAACACAGATGACGCTCACGCTGGTCCAAAACTGCTTCTGGTTGTATCCAAATGGAGCCTTCTTCGTCCAACTCAGGAAGGTTGGTTTGAGTGTGGCACTTAGTTCCATTCACCTTTTTTAAGCAGGAAACATGAAAAACAGGATGTAGATTAGAATGACTGGGAAAAGCTAACTGATAGGCCACCTATCCCATATGCTTGAGAATGGTATAAGGACCATAAAATTTGGGCACCAGTTTCCGACAATGGTCAGCCTTGAGGGAATTTTTCTTGTAAGGTTGCAGTCGAAGAAACACATGATCCCCTTCTGCAAATTGACGTTCATAGCGTCCTTGATCTATTTTTTTCTTCATGCGATTATGGGCCATGGCCAAATTCTCTTTGAGGGTACGAAGAATAGCCTCTCGAACTATAATCATTTAATCCACCACCTAAACCTTCGAGACACCTAATAAATATGAGAGAGATGAAGGTGAATTTTGTCCATAAACTGCTTCAAAAGGAGTCATGCAGGTAGTTGTATGGTATGAAGTGTTGTACCACCATTCAGCTAGTGGCAACCACTGAGCCCACTCATTTTGATTTTCCAATGAAAAACACCTCAAATATGTTTCCAAACACTTGTTGACAACTTCATTCTGGCAATCAGTATGGGGATGATAAGTTTTGCTGAGATGCAATTGGGTGCCTTATATCTTGAGTAGTTCTTGCCAAAAATTGCTGGTGAAAGTTGGGTTGCGATGAGAAACAATAGAATGCAGAATGGAATGAAGCTTGAAGACTTGATCCATGAAAAGTTGGGCCACAATGGATGTTGTAAATGGGTGTTGAAGAGCACAGAAATCAACATACTTGGAAAGGCAATCAACGACCACCATGATGAATGATTTATTGCTCGATTTCGGTAAGCCTACGATAAAATCCATAGAGATATCCCACCAAATAGTAGGTGGAATCGGAAGCGGTTGTAGTGTGCCGGGAGATTTGATTGTTTCTCCCTTGTGGCGTTGACACACATAACATTTAGCCACAAAATTATGAACATCCTATTTCATATCCCCCCAGAAGAAAGAATGTCTGACCCTGTCATAGGTTTTGGTAAACCGTGAGTGCCTAGCTGTGGGTGTAGCATGAAACTCAGAAAGTACCATGGATTTAAGTTTTCACTGTTTACTTAAATACAAACGATCTTTGTATCGAAGCTCATCATGGAGCCAAGAGTGCCCTGGGAAACTAGATAATTGGACTGCAATTGTTGTATGAGATGCGAACTTTTGGGATCGTGTAGCCAATCCTGGCGAATGACTTGGAGCCAATCTAGTATAATGAAGGTGAGAGAAAAAAGGGACCCTTCATCTTTATATTTTCAAGAAAGTGCATTAACAACCACATTGTCTTTTCCTTTCTTGTAAATGATCTCATAACCATATCCAAAGAGCTTACTCACCCATTTTTGTTGCTCTCGGGAGGAAATGTGTTGTTCAAGAAAATACTTGAGGCTTTGATGATCGGTCTTAATTTGGAATTGTTTCCCTAAAAGAGAAAGGTGCCAAAGATTACCTGCATGCAGAATAGCCAAAATTTCCTTTTCATAGATTGATTTTCCCAAATTTCATTCAGACAATTGTTTGCTGGTAAAGGCCAAAGTTCGACCCTCTTGCATAAGGACAATGCCAATTCCTTTTCATGAAGCATCACATATTAGGACAAAGGTCTTTGTGAAATTAGGAAGTGTCAGGGTTGGAGTGGTGCACATGGCCATCTTCAAGGATTGAAAAGACTGAGCAGGTGTTGGAGTCCAGGTGAAAGAATTCTTTTTAAGGAGTGCAGTGAGAGGGGCCACAATCTTTCCATAGTTCTTAACAAACTTGCGATAATAACCTTTTAAGCCCATAGATCCACGCAATATTTTGAGAGTCTTTGGGTGAGGCCAGTCTTGCATAGCTTCAATCTTTTTAGGATCCACCCTGACGCCCTGCTTGCCAACAAGATGACCCAAGTATTCAACTTCTGAGGCACCAAAAACACATTTAGATTGTTTTAGGAAAAGTTAGTGTTGAGAGAGTAGATGGAGAACTCGATCCACATGAGAAAGATGGTCTATCCAGGTTTTTCTATACATGAGGATATCATCAAATAAAAATAAAACAAAATTACATAAAAAATGATTGAAGACATGATTCACAAGGGTTTGGAAAGTGGAGGGAGAATTAAACAAACCAAAGGGCATGACCAAAAAATCATAGTGGCCCTCCTGAGTTCTAAAGGCATTCTTAGGAATGTCTTCCTCTTTCATACGGATCTAGTGGTAGCGAGAACAAAGATCAAGTTTAGTAAAGAACTCGACGCCACTCAATTCATCCAAGAGGTCATCAATGTCAGGAATGAGAAATTTGTCTTTAATGGTGAGTTTGTTGAGGGCACGTAAATTGAGACACGTGCAACAAGAACCTTCTTTATTCATGACCATGATAAGAGAATAAGAGCAGGGGCTCGTACTAGGATGGATAACACATGCGTTAAGCAGTTCTTGCACCATTTTCTCAATTTCATTTTTTTGGGAAAAGGGGTGACGATAGGGATGGATATTGGGAGGAAGGCCTCAATTGATAAGGGGAATGGAATGATCATGAACACCACGGGAAGGAGGAAGTCCCTGGGTAGTGTAAAAAACCACTTGATGTTTAGAGAGGATGGATTGGAGGTCGTGTGACACAGAGGGTGTCTTAGTTTCTTGTATGGCATGGAGTTGGGCAATAACGCCCGAATGAACTTTTTTGAGCAGATTTTCCATGCGATGGAAACTAATGATATCAGTGGAATCGATGGTGATGCCTTAGAACTTATATTGCTAGCCTTCATGGTCGAATTGCATGGTTAATTCCTTAAAATCCATGAGAATGGGGCCCAAAGTCCTTAGCCATTCTGCACCCAACACAATTTCACAACCTCCCATGTCGATAGAAAACATATGAGATTTCAGGTGGTAATCACCAATTTGGAGATACATGTTTTCAAAAACCCCTCCACGTTTCATGGAGCCACCATTGGCAATCATGATTTGGAAATTATTGACTGCACGAATATAGCAATTAGTTTTTTGGGAAATGCGCTGATGAATAAAATTATGGGTGATTCCACTATCAACAAGAATGATTACCTTCCTATGCTTGATGTAGCCAATTAGTTTGAGGGTTTGGGGAGCAGAGAAGACAATGAGAGAATTTAGGGAAATGACCAGTTCTACTTCGGGAGGGTTTGTGGGAGGGGAAATGTCGGTGGGTTCAAGTGACTCCAACATAAGGGGGGCTTCAACATCCTCTTATGAAACATCCTTCAATATGGACATAAAAATATTTTTTTCCTAATACTTGTGTCCTGGAAAACATTTGTCATCACAATTATAAAAAAGGCCTTTGAGTTGGCATTCAGCCATTTCGGCCTTGGTCAATTTTTGGATATTTAGTGGAGTAGAAGGAGTGGGATTTATTGGTTTAGTGCGAGGAGGGTTTCTGGTTTTGAGAAGAGACAACCTTTTGTGCTTCCTTATCTCTTTTAGTAGCCTCCACCCAACTCTGAGGCCGAGCCATGAGGACATGAGAACAAATCTCATCCTTGAGGCCACTGATAAAACATACTCAGAAAAAAACATCAGACATGCCCTCTGTACGAAAAGCCAGTTGCTCAAAAGAAGCTATAAAGTCTTCCACTCTGCCAAATTGTTTGAACTTTGTCAAACGACCTAAATGGTTGGTATTAGTGTCAAAGAGTTCATAAATATCTGACACAAAGTGTGTCCAAGCAACAAACCCTTGACGAGAAGTTTTTCTCCATTGCCACCATTGCCAACGTTCTTGATCTATATGGAGAACCCCATATCGGAGTTTGGCCAAGTCATTTGTAATTTTGTACAAAGAGAAATAATGTTCCATTTGATTTACCCAACCAATGGGAACCGAGCAATCAAATTTGGTCACATCCACCCACGGAAGGTGTAGGTCACGTTGAAAGTGATGGGGCTGAAAATTATCGGAATTAGAGGAAGTTTCGGCTTCGGTATGCAAAGGTGGGTTAGATAAAGGGGGATATGTAGGGATATGCAGCTTGGTGCATATCATCAAAATGACATATTCAAGCTGGCTAGTCATGTCTTGTTTGAGTTCCGGGATTAAGGCGATAATGGAAAACTACATGTTTGTATTGATGGTGGCAATATTGGCACTAAGCTATCTCACTTCTTCTTGGGTCTCTGTGAAATTAGATTGTAAGGTATTGAAGAGAGCTTCCAAGTATTGGCTATGGGTATGGGCCATGATGATGAGGGAACCGAAAAGGGGCAGGTGGGGTAAAAGCATTCGCTGGAAAATGATAGGTATGAATTTGATAAGGGAGAAGAGATAAATCCAATGGAATAGGTCTCAAATAATGGTGCAAAAGGGGCAAGTGGGGTCAAAATGTTTGCTGAAAAATGATAGGTATGAATGTGATAAGGGTGAAGAGATAAATCCAATGGAATAGGTCTCAAATAATGGTGCAAAAATTTCCAGTTTTTTTTTTTTTTTTTACATCTGCAGAGTTATACTCCGGTCTGAAGAATACTATAGTGATGAAATGCCCAAATGCTAAACCATGAAGAAATATGTAGTGACTTGGTAACTCGAACACAGTTGTGCACAATAGATCTTATCTGTTTTATTTTTTGTTTTTCATCCCCAAGGGTTAGGTATTCAAGGGTTCTACAGACACGGATTTTCCCTGTGTTATAGCTCTCTGATATATGTGCGGGCTCTAACAATAGTACTCAACCCAATATCTCAGGGCACCAACTAAGGAGGCTAGGCTATGCCCTTAGTCATACTACTCGACTACCCAGGTATTAGAGAGTATCTTTCCAAGTGTTGTTCTCGGTTGCACTATAGCAGTCAGGCGGTCGATCGATTTATCTAAAGAGGGCTTCAGGAAATCTAGTCTAATCTATACACAGGTGTTGTCTGATGCGCTGCCACTCGAAGGGGTACCAACATAGGTTACAAGGGTAGCCAATAGATGTGCGTTTAAGTACCACTTGTATTTCTTGCATGTATGCATCCCTCAACCATGGGTTTATGCGCATAACGACAAATCTTTGCAGCTTAAAGACGTCGGAATACGTCTCTACCCTGGAAAAAAAATTAACCCACAATTTTTTGTCGAAGAAAGTGCTTTGATACCACTTGTAATATTCTAGATATAAAAAGTATGTAGAACATAAATAAAATGCTAGAAATGGCAGATAAACAACAATATAACAAGAACAACACCACAATAGCACCAAAATGATATCAGAATAACACTAGAATGAGAACTTCGATTACTCGGAGCAATGTTCACTTGCCTCTTCCAGGGGGCAACCTTCAGTTGAGCAGATCTTTATTACAAAAATATCCAAGACAATAATTATCAAACCCTCGACTCCTATTTATACTAAATATGTCTATCAAAAGAACCATATGTCTATTAAGTCTTCTTACATTCGACTTATTCTTCATTATTGTTAGGCCTTAATAATATTGACCTTTATTACATCGGAATATATTATTCTACCTACGTGAGGGGTTAGGTCCCTAACAGACCATGCCCCTTACATACTAAAATTCACATGCCTCGTGACTTCAGTAACCGACATGTAAGGAAATAGATTTCCCATGCTACAAAGGAAAGTCTATGAGTGCTTCAACTAGCAACATTTGTGAATAACATGAATACAGGGAGATCAAATGAAATATTCCAATCAAACACAAAGATTTACTTGTATACAAAAATGATGGAATAGTAAGTTAAAAAAATATACTACAAGATGTACAAAGGTATCACATAAGCATTTTTTCCTAAGAATAATTATTTTTTAGCTAGATAATTTTGTGGAGCTCATCCAATACTTTCCCTTCATAATATTCTATCTTGTAATTTATTTTTAGAACGTGTATCACAATGTAATGACCACACCACATAGGTTCAAACTTGTCTACCACCAAGGTATGTTTATCTTGGTTAGAAGTAAACACTAGGTATTCTTCAAAGAAGACTCAAGGATCGAGTTATCATTGTAGTCATTAACTATCACGTGACTTATCACTATAGTCATTAATTCAACCCAAGCAGTCAACCAGTCTACCCATAGTCATTAAATACCATGCGACTTATCACTATACCCAACCATTTAAGCATGAAGTGCCAAGAAAACGCTATCTCTAGGTGGAAGCTCTTTCGATTTTCCAAAGATTCTCTATTAATTAGAAAAAGAATAAAACTGTAGAACCGCTTGGGTTCTCTGCAATAATGCTCACGAAGGCGACCTTCCATTAAGGTGCAGCAAGTGGAAAAATTTAGTAACCACCGGTCTTACCCAACGCCTTCGACGCGCGTTGGTTATGGGCAAGTAAACCCCCCCCCAATGGAGAGTTTAAAGAGGCGAGCATTCATCAGTCTAGAAAAGGGGGAAGGTAGCTACTACACCAAAGAAGCAGATCGTGATGCTTCTGGGTTGTAAAGGCGCGAATTCCAGTACCCACAGATGACAATGGAAGGACGCACGCGCAGTTCAACCAGAGCCATAGCTACTGCGTGCAGATTGGATCTCAGGCCGCGCCTATGCTCCAGTCTCATGCCCAGTGATGAAGGCCACGGACATTGGGCAAGAAGGGTTCTCTGTTAGAAAAACTCCCAGGGTAATTTCTCGTGAGAGCTTAAGAAACGGAGAGGTGGAACTGCGATTTTTCTTTTAATTTTGTTTGTTGTTGGGAAAGGGTTTGAAGTGGAGAGAAATGATATCCCTTTCTGGGCGAAATTTATTTTCGGAGGAGAGGTATAATAATTTAAATAAAACTGATCGAGGAAAGAGGGCGCACAGCCATGACTCCTCCCTCAATGCAGAAAAAGAAAATCACAAACATAGAGCCATCGTTTAAATTTAGAGCAGGGGTTCACCGGGGAGAAAATAAGGATTAATTATCAAATTCATTCTCTACTCTCATAGAAGAAAATCGCAAATGGAGAGCCATTGTTTCATTTACGTGACGTTTCCATCAAGACGCAATACGTGCTCCAAGGGTATCACTCGCCTTTTGACTGATTTTGGTAGACGTCAAGCCCTTGGAGTGAATACTCCGTTAGGTGACCTTGTGGGAGACTAAGGGCCTCTAAGGAATAATGACCCTACCTTATTGCGCGCCCCTTATAATCTTCGTGAGACACTGTCTCAGTCTTCCCTAACGACATCACGTATCTCTCAAACTAGGTAATCGTTAACCTATAGTTCAACCCATAGCGCGAGTGCTAGTAGGATGTGGTAGGGCTACCGCCACACCTCTCCCTCAATATTTTTTGTTGTTGTGCATGACCCCTTTACTCCAAATGTGAGTCTGACTAGCAAACGATCGTCATCCTGCATCCATCAACGAACATGTCAGTGATCCACAACAACATCATATTATATCAGTCACATGTCACATATGCAATAAAAAAAATATGAAAACCATAAACAATCCACTCCCTGATTCGATCCGCAGTCCCAAGAGGTCCATCGATGCCATCAACATCCTCAATATTTCAAGAGTCCTGAACACTTAGTAGAAAGAAGTCAATAGCACATGTCTATATATTGTTGAGGAAAAGATATGAAATGATCTTACTCAAGCATTTTCAAATTCTGTTTGGCTAAAGAAAAATAGGCAGGAATGTCACCCTATGTTTATATCCATAAAAAAATAATATCCTAACTCACAAGTATTGATTACAAGTGCTAAGGCTAGACTTTTTATAAATAAAATCTTGTTGGAAAATTCATTATTTATATGATTTTCTGAATATAATAGTTGCTAAAATAAATGTAGAGACAGAAGTAAAGAAACCAAGATGATAATCAAGACATATGAAACATAAATAAATCATTTATTTCATTCCAATTCATTAAAGAGTTGTTCTCTTTACAAAATTTTGTGAAGAAGTTTTGTACCAAAGTCAAACTTAGACGCCCCCGATGAAACATACAAAAGGACCTATGAAAAAAAATTAAAAAATGAACTCTAAAAGATGGATCATATTTCCACAGATTGCTTCCCACTCGACTCTGCATAATAGCCTTTGTTAGTCATGAAAACTAATTCACAAATAGACAAGTCTACATAGACTATCAAAGATAGATCAAAACCTTTGAAAAACAAATGTCTGAATGATGTAATTCATCCCTGAATCTTGTTGTCTACAATAAGACCCTGCTATCATAAAAAAAAATTAAGCTTCTGATAAATTAATGAATGAATGAAAATTGAACTATCTCAACATAAACTCAAAGAGAAAACATTAGTATGCTTCTCCTTCCATCCTTCTCTTGTTCCTCCTTTTCCTTTTTCCTTAAAGCAAATTAGAATTGGTTGAAGTAGTTAAACTACCTCATTACTTAAGCTAACTAAAAACTCAACCAAATTTTTAGTTAGGGGGAAAAGTAATAAATCATAATAAGGGTTTTAAATAAATAATAACTAGTAGGTGGGACCCCTTGTGACTCCCATTTATCTCTTAACAATCATAACATAATTAGTTAATTAAGCCAGAACATCCCTCCTTGTGAGTTCCTTCATCACGTGCATGTTTGACAGTTTATCTCATTGATATTTGACATTATTTTTAAAAATACATTAGTCATATATTCAAAAAACATGTTTTCCAAAAATCTGAGGTGAACTGTTCTCAACAATAAATAAATGAATAAAACTTAAAATCCATATTTTCCAGTCTGTGAGGCAATATTTCCCTTGTTGTTGTTATCACCTGTTAATCTCTCTGAATTTTCTTTACGCTGTGTGGAGCCTTTAGGCCTAATCTCGCTGATCATATGAGAGAAATCGTCCCTCTAATGCATATGGGAGGACACACATTTATTAGAGCCATTGGAGGGTGAGGAAGGGGGAAAAATGGCTTTTCCTTTGACAGGGGCATGGTGGGCCTCAGTTTTCAACCTTTTGCTTGAACATCTCATTCATGTATGCCTAATTGATTAAAAAATAGTTCCTTTAACAACCATACATGACAACTCCTTTAAAATATAAAATAAATTTTGGCTCAGCAACATATGAGACTCATGCAATCCAATCCATACAAATTGTTTAACCATTGTCAATGAGCAGGGGGTGAACAAAGATTCTAGAATATGCGAGGGGTTTTTATTGAGCGAAAAATGTTAAAATGAGGGGGAAAAGAATCACGGTTACTGCTCACAGAAAACATACAATCAACTGTAATGTAAACCGAGGAATATGTCACTGCAATCCATCCAAGAAACTGCGATTTCAAATTGTTCCAATACAAAATTCTCTTAACTGTAATTAAATTTTAAGAGCAGGCAGTGAAAAATGAATGTGGGAAGGTGAGGGGATTGTAATTAGAGAAAAGTGAAATAATGGTAGGGAAAGAGAGAGGGTATTGTTCATAAAATTAATTAAGTAATCCATAAAACCATTTTATATCAGATATAAAAGATCCAACACCAACCAAATAATCAATGTGATCAATTAAACAACTACTGTGTATAATTCAATCAATTCTGTGTATTAACTTGCTCACTGTTCTTAATTAAATCTTTAACACAATGTGATTAAAACTAGACAATATGCCTTCCAAACAACCTAGACAAGAGTTATGTTTCCTTTTATTGCCTACATCAAATATTTCAAAACAATTTCCAAATGAACACATAGTCCCTCGTTTCCACTTTGTTTAACTTTAGCAATGAAATTGTAATGAGAACATACTGCCACAGAGCCCGTGCCTATCTCTGCTATGATGCATGATGTTCATCAAACATACACAGTGGACCTTCAAACACAATTGTCATGATTTTCAATACTCCCATTTGGAAATTAAAACACACAGTAACAACATCCCTGTGTAAAAAGCAAAGAGAAATATCCATGATCACCATAAAACAATGTTGAGTCAATAATATAATTGTTACAACACAAGAGACAACAACTATCTTCCCACTTCATCTATTGGAATCAACCCATTAACGATGTTGAACTTATCATTTTGATTGGTTTTTTTTTTTGTAAATGAGAAAGAAAACTATATTAGATCCTGCTATAGCTGCAGTTCATCATCACGATACAACCATGTTCAAAAGTGCAAAGGCTGGACTGCCCCAACAGAGGGGAAACCAATCCAGCCGTGCCTTCCAGTTCAAAGTTCAAAAATTTATAAACTAAGATGCTAAAAAGCATTGTCGAGCAGCTAAGAACAAGAGAGTGACAGGTTTACATAGAACAAGCATAAGAACTAGACACCTGGCGAGAAGACGGGCCACATTGGAGGGAGGTCCCCTGGCCAGGGCTCCTCTTCAATGTAAGTTGGCTTGTAGGCTGGCTCGCTTGCCTCGTCTCACTTAGTTCCTGTATCTCGGCTTCCATGTTCCTCCTTCGCCGATACCCTGTTGTTCGAATGCGGAGCTCGGTGAGATCCTCCATCTGTGGCTGTAGCGGTTGCCTCCCCTGGCATGTCTTCGACTGGTTCTTGGGTGAGAGCCACCTGCATGTCAGATAAAAGTTGGAGGCAGCTTGCCACTTTCCCATCTGTGGCTTGGAGGCGGTAATTGAGATCGGCCATTTCCTGTCTGAGGTCGAAAACCAGGTCCCGTATGATAGGCAACCTGTCCCTAAGATGCAGCTTGTCATAATAGTCATTTATATGCGGTGCAGCTCGCGCATGCGCTCTCTGAGGAGGAAGATCGCCTCTCGAGCCAAGGAAATGTGCAGATGGATGGAACATCACTAAAGGGTCGTGAAGGTGGTGTGAGTGTTGGATTGACGAGCGGGTGGTGGTAGCCATAGAGATGCATGTTGAAACATGCGGGAAAGCAGCGGGAGGAGCCGTCTGAGGACGAGGGGAGGGACAGTTCGAAGGTGAAGCAGGAGGCGTGAACGGAGGTCGACGGGGCTTCCATGGAGAGCCCCTCTTCGGCCTACCCCTCGGCCTGGTCATTCTATACCCAGTGTTAGCGGAAGGAACACTGTTTGCCCTGTGCTTCAACCAGAGAAGCCTTTCGAACACCCAGCAGGAGCAAGTGACATACACTACGAGCCAAGCCATATTAAACCGCTTTGAAAGCCCGCTTGAGTGTGGCATTAATGCCTCCTCAAGTCGTCGTAGAATGAATTTAAGCTTCATGGAGGGTGGCGAGCTGCAGCATGGCCTCATCACGTGCCAGTATGCGGTGTTGGCTCGTACCAACCTCTTCTTCCCTCCACGTAGGACGCGCTAACACCCCATCCGAGGATCAATTTGATTGTTATAATAACCAATGCAGTGATTAAATAACAATAACCATATACCCAACATGACATAATGATTCCTTTTATCAAAAACTGGGCTTTGAGAAATAAATGGTTCGTTTTGTGGAACAAAACAGGGAGACTGGAGCCAACCCCTAATAGCTAGTGAGATCTTTTGAGATCATATAGTGGACACATGGGTCATACCACCAAAAACTTTGCAGATAGGGTGACAGTTCACGAGATAGGAGAGACTATGAACAAAGGAGCATTGACTTCATTTGTGTCCGTAATAACACTGATAACACATAGGGTATAACCCTCATGGTGTTCCCAATCAACTCGAACAATGTTGATATAAAATAGAGTCATGAAGTAGCTATCAACATTTATCAAGCCCCTTGGCATAATATCTCACTGCGTAAACGTCAATATCATGAACGAAACCATACCTCGGTGAAACTATACGCAGTGACACAAGGTGGTTCAAACCCAACGACCACATAATAGTAAAATGACTGGGTATGGTGACAAGAAATGTGTGGAGACAACCAACAAATCAGGACTGAATGAAACCCTCCACCTAAGACCAATAAGGATGAAAGATTGTTTTCATGGCTACTAATACTCATAAAACCCAATGAACCTGTGATTTCAACCATTATTGCAATGAAGCCACACAGAACATCCATTTCAGAGAAATATCACAAGTTTACACAGTTTCCAATCTCAAGAAAAGCACAAACCCATACATCATTGAGCCAATATCTATTTCATAACCAGAGTGGGTTCATGGATGGAGAAAAGACATACCTGTAACCAAGAAAACCTTAAAAACGCGAGCTTGGTCGAGTAGTTCTTCCTTTGCTTGAAAATCAGAGCTTAACCACAATGAACACAATTGAACAATAGCCAAGCTAGGGTGATGACCATTGGGATGGGTATAGAGTGATGTGCAGTAAATGCACGTCGCATCCATCCTCCAGTCATTCAATTCCTTAGTAGACGCCAACCCACTATTCCATTAATTCATTTAATTAAACCATGCATCGAAACCAACATCCACTATTTTCCAAAAGTGCCACCCTATGTCACATTAACCACTTCTAACCATACTATAATGAATATCACATGGGTTTCCATATAACTCAATAAATCGTATAACCACTAACCCCATTAGCTAGGACTAACAATAATCTTTTTAATTCCAATGTATATAGTGTAGTATATTAGTATAGTTTAGCTTCTTCCTTTTGTATCTTGGTCAAATTGATTTAATGTCTTTTCAACTGCTCTTATGTGTTGTTATTAACATGTATATTGTGTAGGTGTCACAGTAATGAATCAAGGAGCATATAGAAAAGGTAACAATGGATAACATAAGCCATCATAACATGAAATTAGAGCTTAGAACAACATAAACAACACATAACATGCCTTATCCATCATCCATTTGTCGCAGTTAGAACCAACATTCCACCATCATTTAAGTAGATCTCTCTAAGCAGTGTCAAAACAACAAGAGAAATATCAAATAAGCATCTAATATGATCCTCCAATCTACAAGGGGGTCCCACCTACTAGTATTATATATATCATTTAGCATATAATTAATAGGCTTTAGAAATACTTCGAGGGAAAAAACCTCATTGTGATTTTAATCATCAACATACATAATAATATAACATAACATCATAAATCACAATATTATCATTAGAATTCATAAGCGAAGCAATCACTCATATAATGAACTGGATCACTTGCACGCAAGTTTCCTCAAAGAATAAGTCACATTAGAAGTACGCACAAGAGAGGGATGTTACATACACCCGCTCTTGTTTTAAACTTCAACCCGAAGTTTCACAATATAAAAATGCAGAAATAAAGTATCTGACAATATCTAAATGTCTAGTTATCAACAAAAAGGAAATTGCTGACACATCATATGCATCCCCCTAGGTAGCGGAGTGTGGACTATAATTGTCCCACTAGATATTGACTTGATCAGCAGTTTGACGCTGTAGATTTCGAATGCAATGGTCCAGAAAGTGGATGGGCTCCACCGTGAGCACACCCTCACCAAATAATCTGCCAAGAACTCAAGTCAATCACACGCATAGGATTACTGACCTAAAATCACACATAGATAGAAGATCAATATCGAGTTATGCCTCAAGGAATGATACACGTTTAGCCATAAGGCCCGTCATTATTATGGTCATGTGATGCGCATCGAAAAAACCCTTATGTCGATCTTGTGCTTCTTCCAACCCTTTTTCGTATCGTTTGTACTTGTTCTTCCATTTCTTGGATCGCTTATGGTCCTACCAGGACCCCATCCTCGATTTTTATCCCATCTTAAAGACATCCAATACAATTTCCCGTAGAGGAAATCAACGGTGCCATCTTAACAATACCTTGATGGTTGTTGTTGCACGTAATCTTGGCCAACAGCAAGAACTATTCCCAATGTTTCTGTTGGTCCCAACACACACATACACAACACAAAATTCCAAATTTGGTTCATTCCTTTGGCCATCCTGTCTACCTCAGGGACGTGGTGCACTATGGCTCAATGGCGTTCCGAAGGACTTTTGGGACACTCATCCAAAATCGTCTTGCAAACATCGATTCCCTTATCGGATAGGATTCTTTTGGTACATTTGGCAGTCTCAATATCTTGTTGATATAAACTCTAGCTATACCTGATGCCTGATGCATCATACGCACAACGGCAAAGGTGTGCACTCTTCGTCAGAGTGTCAACTATCAAAAAAATCTAGTCATGCTTCCTTGCCATTAACAACAATCCAAACAATAAAGTACCTCGAAATGACCTCCCATTTATATTCCAAAAAAGTGTGTGGATCTATTTATCCTGTCAGATGTCTACGTTCAACCTTCAATTGTTGATGTCCTAGACACCTCACCATGTAGATGACCATGTATGCCTTCATCTCTACCAGAAGAATAAGGGATTAAGGTCTTCCCTCATCTTCGTGAATCCAGGATGAGCCAGGTACACTGCTCTATGAGCTTCGTTTAAGATCAATCACTCAATTTTTCATTGGGAGATAAGTAAATCCAATTATTATATCTGATTAATTTTTTGTTGTCCACAGTAAATCCCTCAAATTTTGGTACCAACAATGTGTTTTTTCTAATAAATTCCATAACCTCTTGATTCCAGTCATCATTGTGTTGTAGTTAGAATCCTGTCACGTAGATTTGTCTTAAAGAGGTATCGCCGACAATATGCATGGTCTTTGACTCAACGCATCAACCAGTCTGTTCGTTTTTCCCTTTATGTAGGTAAACTCAAAATTGTACTCGCTAAGCATTTCCTACCAACACATTTTGTCGCGTGTTCAATTTGTATTGCGTAAAAACGTGTTGTAAACCATAGTGGTACATTCTTAGTTTGACTTTTCATCCAATCAAGTAGTGTCTCCACACTCTCAAGGCATACACAATGGCCAACAACTTCAAATTGTGTGTCGTGTTGTTCTCCTCATGCATTCTTAGCTTCCTTGAGGTGTAAGTGATCATTCAATTATCTTGCATCAAGAATCTGCCTAAGACTTCCTTGGATGCATCAATGCACACCAACAAGTCCTCATCCACATCAGGGAATTTTAGTATTGACATTGTTGTCAAAAATTCCTTGAGCCTTCGAAATGCTTCCACACAATTCTCGGTCCACCCAAAATTATTTTTCTTCTTCTGCAATACCATAATCGGATTGCTATCTTCTTAAAACCCTCGACAAACTGTTGATAATATCTAGCTATACCCACAAAGTTACATACTTGTGGTACGTTCTTCGGCAAAGGCCATTCCATAATAGCCTCAACCTTTGCGGGATCCACAACGATACCTTCGTCGGAGATGGAATTCCCTAAATAATGAATCTTAGATTGATAAAACAAGCATTTCAATAGTTTCCCAAACAATTTATTCTCTCGTAGACACTGCAGTACCAAGCACAAAAGTTCGTCATGTTCTTCTGTCATCCATGATTATATCAAAATGTCGTCAATCAATACTTGAACAAACTTGTCCAAGTATTCGCGGAACACCCATTTCATCAAGCTAATGAATACTCCTAGGGTGTTTGCTCATCCCCACTACCAATGGTAAACTCGTAGTGTCTGAACCACGTTTTGAAAGAGGTCTAAGGAATATAGCATTCTTTAATTCGTAATTGTTGATAACTTGATCTCCAATCAATCTTGAATACACTGTCACAGCTTTCATTTGATCAAGCAAATTGTCTATACTTGGTAATGGATATGGGCTCTTGAATGTTTCCTCGTTCAAAGATGGTAGTCAAAACATAGTCTTCCTCGACCCATCCTTCTTCTGTATGAGAATAATAGGTGCACCATGAGGTGACACACTTGGACACAAATTCATAGGTCCAAGAACTCCCTCAGTTGAATTTGCAACTCTTGTAACTCAAAGGTTGACATCCGATAAGGTGTTCCTACTATCAGTTTAGGTCTAGGTTTTAATTCGATGGTAAAATCCATATTGGCTTCGGGTGACGCACCTAGTAATTATTCTGGGAATCACGACCGCAAATTCTCATACTACCAGAAGTTTTTCTAGTCCATTCCCCATGCCCTTTCCATTCAACACAAGGATCACATATAGCTTACATCCCTTTCACATAATCTTGTGAATCTAGAGGGAAGAGATGAACCTTAGGGAAACTCATTGGTTCCTTCCTATAATCACACTTCTTTGTCCCTCATCATCAGTCCAACTTAACCTCTTCATCTTACCATTGAGTATTGCATCATGCAAGTCCCACCAATCTGTACTGATCAGGTTGTCATAAGATATTAAGATCGTGATGTAGGTTTTACATTGTTACATAATCGTCAAGTTAAGTGACAGCTCATACCCCTTTCATCAACCATTCGGTTGGCACCTGAAGCCATTTCCACGAATCTAAACTCGTCTGGTTCAATGCCTTTACATAAATCCCTTCAGCGTGGTGCTAGAAATAGAGCTCTCTGTAGCACCAATATCTAACCCAATTAAAATTTTGGTTGGCGATGGTACCCAACGCCTCGAGCATAGTGGAATGGTGCTCATCCTGATGATTATTCATTGTTGCAAGAATCTGATGGGCATTGCCCTGATCACCAACTATAGTGGGTCTCTTTGATTCGACCACTCTCATCCTGTCAACCAGAAAGTCCTACTGGTAATGTGGCTCTCCACATGTCCAACACTCATCTCCGGTCCAGTACTCTTGGCTAGAAAGTAGAATATGTTGGCCTAGTAGCCTAAGATCCTGGTCTAACATGTTGACAACCCTAACTGTGGTTGTTGGCGACGATCTACTGTAGGGGTCTTTTGTTGTAGATATCATCGTTGTGGTGTCGTGAATAAGGGTTCTACAGATGTAACTTGATACCAAGATGTCTCGTTTGGCTAGCATCTGATGTCGCTCTACATAAAATGTTGTCAGTCCAAAAATTCTTGTAGTAGTCATGCCCTTACTCCTGTGGTCAATTTATTCTTAGCTATGAGGCATACTGTACTGCGTCGTGCAACGTCCGAGGTGTTTATATCCTCACCTTCGCATGAAATTTGGAGTTAAGGTCGATCACAAGCCTGTTGTCTCCATATTTTTTGAGTTCTGATGTGGAGCGTACTAAAGTAGCTCCATAAATTTGTTCCTATAATCTGGCACCATACGAACACCCTGACGTAAGGCGTTGAACTCATCGAGCTCGTTCTCAATGAATTCCTTTGACAGATACTTCTCCTGGAATCCTTCCTTGAACCATTCTCATAAAATGACTTAGAAGACCATGCTTAGCTGAGGTAGGAGTGTCTTCCACCATAGAAAAGTGCTCCTCCTAGCTAAACACCTCCATGTGGACCTTCATGCTAGAGGTCGTAATCGTGAAGCATGGAGCACATTGCCTTTCTCTCCAACCATGCCTCAGCGGCTAAGTCGTCTGTGACACTCATGGACTCGGTTAAGTTAACCCTCTTGAGTTTCCTATGAAATCTACCAGTACTAGCTCAAGAGTGTTGTGGACCCTTAGGGGGTGCATCCGCCCTTGCCTCATATTAGTACATATGGTTAGTCAAGGCCTCTGACAATTCTCGGGAAGGACCTTGTTAGGCCATCAACATCACTTAAAACAATCGACTCCCGCCTAAGAAATTGTCCCTCTCCTTGGGTGTTAGACTCCTAGGGTGTGGGCGCTTCTGGAGGCATCGCACCTCCCTCCCCAACACCACATTGACAGTCTCTACGATGTCCTCTAATAATGAATATTGCAAGGATAGGCTAAAATTTTAACTAGCGCTAAGTAATATTAAAGGGTTTAATTAAGTGGAAGGCATGACTATCCACAGTCATAGGTTTGAGCCCACTCTAATACCATATGTAACGACCCCGTCGTTACGACAACCAAGCGATGTACAACATGTCAATTTTTGTTTTTCTTTCAAAGATGTGTTAGGAAAATTTAACCATCATAATAAATAGTCAACATGGTCGACACATCAATCTCATAAATTAACAAAATAATAATAAATAATTAATAATCCAATACGACACATGGCCGACATATCATCATCATGAACCACGACATGCATATCAAAGCATTAACACATTAATTAATAGCATCCCAACACCATTTCATTCTACAATTAATAACGATGCATAACAGTACAAATCTTAAATGCTCAATGCATCTTGTAAGGACAATCATCAGATAACAACAAGAACAGATAAGATAACATAAAAAATCATAATAATCATAAGGATAATCAAAATAATGACATAAGATACTACCCTCCCAACCTACCCTGCAAGGTTAGGACCTCCACGACTGATAAGCAATGTTCAAGCTCAGGTTCCCATCGATTTTGACCATTTAATGTCTCAAGGCTGGAGACTTTTCTAAGGATCAAGGAGGTGTCTATATCCCACTAGCATAATCAATCCAAACCATCTAGCTAAGACAACAACATCGATGATCATCAAATTCACCAATTCATCAATCCTAATTCACAATTAACATGCAACACCGATAAACATTAGCATAAATCATCAAAAATCACATTAATCTAAGACACTGGAGTGATTATCTATATCAATCGTTCATTACATTAAGCCTTCATTTGCGCAAGAGTTTGTTATCTTAAACAAGCATTCTTACATTATATTTTCATTGCACAAAGGAAATCATCATCTTTCAATCATACATTAACATTACTATTTGTTTCTCGTGAAAGTAACCACTCTAAAAAAACACATAAAGACTGAAATTAAGATGCACAAGTACATTTTATTCCTAATCTAATCACGCGTCATCATTTTTGCAAGGCACAAAGGTAATTAAAAGCATAAACAATTATGTGTCAGCAATAGTCCATGAGCCATACAATCTAATTATTAACATGCACAAAAGAAATCATCTGTCACACTAATTTCATTCGCGCAAGAAGACTAATAGCTACACAAGCATTTATTACAACATATTCTCCATGCACCCAAGAAGTCTAACTATCTAACTAGTCATAAATCAATGTTAAATTCCTAAACTTAATCATTCCTCAATCATTTCATAACCATTGCACAAGGAACTCAAACTCAATCAATCATAGAGTCAACATTGGTTCATGACAGTAGAGTAAATTAGTTACATAAGCATCCATACATTACATAAACTCCATTGGCACAATAAATCTAAAATCTAAAACCATTGTTTAATACATAAAATACACAAGTGCAATAAATCTAATCTAAGACATCCATGAAGAAACACAACATTCTAAGGGAGCAAAGCAAATCTGAACTTCGGTATCTTAGCTAACCCTCCATAATGAGGGTATCTTCTAGGAATAGGTAAGGAGAGGAAGAATTGCAATTTCGTTACGTGCTCCCAAAAGAAGATCAACATGAGTTTAATCCACCTTCTCAATCAGTATCCCATGATAACTAAACAACCAATCGTTAAAAAACCCCTACAATTTAGTATAACACTCAATCATTCCAAGAGAGAGGATTTAATAAGGGATCAAAACTCAATCACAAGGGTCTAATAAGGACATGCAGTTTTTGTGTGGGTTTTTGGAAGGAAAGGCCAGGAAGAGAGGTTGAAGGAAGACCCCCAAAAAAGGGAAAAATTATTTTTGTCAAGTTATCGAAGTCTCTTGCAGAAATAATAAAGAAAAGGGGGATCCTTCACTAATATGGATAACATGGTTACTCATCAATGATATTAGAAAATAAAAATTTAGAAAAGGGAGAGGACACCTTCATTTGAGCTCGTGGTGAAGAACTTTATACCTAAGTCAATTCAAATCAAAGAGATGGCAGATACAATTAGCAAGGATAAGTCAACCCAACCAATCTACGCATAGTCATTAACTACCAGGTGACTTATCACTGTACCCAACCATTTAAGCATGAAGTGCCAAGAAAATGCTGTCTCTAGGTGGAAGCTATTGCGATTTTCCCAAGATTTTCTATTAATTAGAAAAAGAATAAAAATGTAAAACTGCTTGGGTTCTCTACAATAATTCTTAGGAAGCCAACCTTCCATAAAGGAACAACAAGTGGAAGAATTTAGTAACCACAGGTCTAACCGAACGCCTTTGACGTGCATTGGTTCTGGTCAAGTAAACCCCCCCCCAATGGAGAGTTTAAGAAGGCAGGAATTCATCAGTCTATCAAAGGGGGAAGATAGCTACTACACCATAGAAGCAAATCATTTTTGGCTTGCAAAGGAGCGAAGACCAGTACCCACATATGACAAGGGAAGGATGCACGAGCAGTTCAACTAGATCCATATCTACTGCATGTAGATTGGATCTCAGGCCACACCTACACTCCAATATCACACCCGGGGATGAAGGCCACAAACATTGGGAAAGAAGGGTTATCTGTCAGAAAAACGCCCAGGGTAATTTTTCGTGGGAGCTTAAACAATGCAGAGGTGTAACTGTGATTTTTATTTTAGTTTTGTTTGTTGTTGGGCAAGGGTTTGAAGTGGGTGAAATTTATTTTGGTAGCAGACATATAATGATTTAAAGAAAACTAATTGACGCAAGAGGCCACAGAGCCATGCCCCCTACCTCAATGCAGAAAAATAAAATCACAAACAAAGAACCATCCTTTAAATTTAGAGCAGGGGTTCACCAGGGAGAAAACAAGGATTAAACATCGAATTCATTCTCTACTGTTAGAGAAGCGGTTGAGGGAAGGAGACAACGATTAAAATTGTAAAATCCAAAGAGGAAATCCATATAATTCATTCTAACCAACCACATCAAGCAAACTCTCCCAACTACATTAGAAAATCCATACAAATCTCATCAATCGTATAAAACCATAAGAAATTTTTTTTAACTAAATTACAATTGCAATTTTAAACATGTGTACCGTAACTAGCGGCTGGACTTATTGATGATCCTTGGCTACTGGCAATCCTCTGCGATCCCTCTTGCTAATCGTCAAGACCTCAAAGGTACCTCCAAACCATTGCTAGCGGTACTCTTCTTCCCCATGCGCTACCAGAGCCACAAAGGGGAAACACAGACAAACTAGAGAAATCTAGCTCCTAACTCACCTCACAAGGTGAAGTTACCAATCTCTATCTGAGCTGGGTATCCCAACTCCCAAAAGAAAAGTAAGTCAAGAGTAAAATCTGACAGTGTAACCTTACGCATACCAGACATTATCCATTCCCCTCCTCTACCATTTCCTTTATAGAGTTTTGTTAGTGACTTATTGCCAAAACGGACATTAAATTCTTTTTATTCAATTTATTATTAGGTAAATTATCCCCCTTACACTTGTCACCTGATCCGTTAGTTGCACTAGAAATTAAATTAATTAATTAATTTAAATTTCCAATTTCCCTCATCCACGTAAAAGCATTCCTAAAAATGCTCCTTGATGTCCCTTTATTCCCTCACATTCCCTCAATGATCGATGCCTTTCTTAAAGATTATTTGAGTTTGAATTTGGAAAGTTCTCTAGACTAGATTCCCTTCTATGTTCCACATTCCTTTTGTATTTCAGTCTCCCCCTTTTTGGTCTAAGTTCTAAATTAGCAAGTTGCGTTTAGCCAACAATTAATCTTTTAATTAATTTGATCCTCCATTAATTTTTACCCCCATTTTCTTCATCCCCCCTTTATTAATTGCTTAATTAATTTTTATTTCTCATGTCCTACTTAGACCTAGGTTTTAAATTCAACTAGGCTGAACAATTTTTTTTAAGGGGAAATTTTATAAGTTTTTAAACTTTACTCATGCAACAAATATCTTAAGGTTGTCTAGGTCAAAATGAGATATTGGTTTCTAGGTTTCCTAGGTTCATCAAATCACCAGTGTTAAAACCACGACGTTCCCTTCAAGACACACCATGTGCTCCAAGGGTTCCACTCGCCTTCATTCATGTTTCATTTACGCGACGTGCCCTTCAAGACACATTACGTGCTCCAAGGGTTCTACTCTCCTTTTGAATGATTTTGGTAGACATCAATCCCTTCGAGTCAATACTCCATTAGGTGACCTTGTGGAAGACTAAGGGCCTCTAAGGTATAAGGAACCTTCCTTATTGCGTGACCCTTAGAGTCTTTGTGAGCGACTATCTCAGTCTACCCTCATGACATCGTGGATTTCTTGAAATAGGTAATTGTTAACCTACAATTCGAGCAATGACGCGAGTGCTAGTAGGTTGTGG
>JZKD02S1853200.1:70801-85669 GCA_000966675.3 Picea glauca
TATATAAAGGTGATGAATTGTGGGCTTCGAATATTGGTTGAGTTTGTAGCCATATTTTTTATTAAAATTATCGGGATGTTTTTTAATTTCCAATGGTTCTTGAATAATATGAGAAGGGTAATGAGGGACTGATGCTATAGCTTTCGTTTGGTCGAAACAAATTAGATGTTTGGATTTATAGGAGTGCTCATAAATCACTGATTTGGTGATCTGATTGTGGTTGGTCTCAACTATTGTAACATCCCTCTTTGGCCAACTGAGCGAACTTATTCTTTGAGGACACTTGCTCGCAAGTGATCCAGATTATTATGTTATTAAAACATTTGACTTTAATTATGATGCGTTATGGGTAGATGACATGTTGTTTACTACATTGACATAAACAAGTGCTACTGACTCGGTTTTACTTAGTGTGCAGGGTTTTGGACCTTGAGGATGCGGAGGCATTGATGGAACCCCTTGGACTTCGGATCGAGTCAGGGAGTGTGACATTGGGGTTTGATTGTTTTACTGTGATATTAGTGCATCTGACTAGATGATATGATATGGATATGTTCTGACATGGTTTGTTGATGATCCAGGCTGACGATAGCTTGTCGACCAGACTCACATATGGAGTAAAGGGGTCACACATGACTACCAGAGATGTTGAGGGAGAGGTGTGGACAACAACCCTACCACAACTTACTAGCACTCTCGTTGTGGCTCGAACTGCAGGTTAACGATTACCTAGTTCAAGAGGACCCATGATGTCGTGAGGGTAGACTGCGACAGTCGCTCATGATGATTCTAAGGGGAGTGCAATAAGGTGGGGGCCTTATTCCTTAGAAGCCCTTAGTCTCCCACAAGTTCACCTAGCGGAGTGTTGACTCTAGGGGTTATTTATATCTACCAAATCAGTCAAGAGGCGAGTGGCACCCTTGGAGCACATGGTGCATCCTGAAGGGCATGTCGTGCAAAGGAACAGATGAGGCGAGTGGCACTCTTGGAGCACCTAGTGCGTCCTAAAGGGCATGTCGCGTTGATGATGATAGAGGGATGCAACTAGATGGCCCTAAGACAAATAACATGTTAAGAAATTAAAAAAAAAAAATTTGTAATTAAATGTCACCCAGTACCAAATCTAAGTTCTAAGTCTAAAATTACGCTAGGGGTAAAATTTTGTCTACCAAAAAAAAGAGAGAGAGAGAGAGAGAGAGAGAGAGAGAGAGAGAGAGATAAAATAAAATAAAATAATAAAATTTAAAATAAAAACCACTTAAATAATAATTATGATATTCATAAAATTTTGTAACAAGAAGGGAGTAAGAAATAAAATTATTCATAAGAAATAAAATTGCGGATATAAAAAGTAAAGAGGGAATTAATTATTTTATCTTTTGATAATTTTAAAAGATACTAAATTAATGATAAAAGGGAAAAGGGGTTATATTCCACACCTTCCTTTTTGAGTTCAAAGTAAAAGGGGAAAGAGGGAAAATCCAAAAAATAGGAAACTAGGGAAAAGAGGTAACATAAAAAGGAAAAAACGAGAAGTCAACTTAGTAAATAATCTACATTTAAGAGCTTTCGAATTTTAAACTGAATTAGCAATTTCATAATAGGGAAAGCCTTTAAAACCTGTAAGGGAATCTAGGGACACCTAGGAGTGATTCTAGGAGTAACTCTAGATGGGTGAGGGAAATAAAGATAATTATTTAATTAAAGAAACTAATTATTGGAGGAATGTGGGGGATGGGTGACACTTGTACGAAGAAGAATTTTTAGGAAATTATTTCTAAAACTTTAATTAAATGAGATTTAGGAAAGAAAGGAAGTTTAGAACTCTATAAAGAAAAGGAAGGAGAAGGATGAAGGATCATCTTTTGTTTACATAACGTTACGCTGCAGAAATATTGACTTGGCTGATTTACTTGTGGGAGTTGGGATTTCCCAACTTGGAGAGGAGTGGTCGCTAAGCTTTGTGAGGCGAGTTGGGAGCTAGACAAAACCTCTGGAGAGTGTGTGTGGCCCCTTTGCAGCTCGGGGGGCTAAGGGGGAAGAAGAGTACCCCTAGCATTGGCTCAGAGGTACTGGTGAGGTCTCGATGGTCGGCGAGCAGGAGTTGCACGGAGCGCAGGACATCACTCGAAGCGGGCGATCAGGCATCGATACACTCTTTTATTTTGTAGAGTAGAATGCATTAGGACTTATGCTTGGAACTGCATATTGATTTGTAAATGGATTGGATGTTTAGATTGTTAGTGGACCCCTTTTTCTTAGCCTAGTGGATTGTCTAGTTGATTGTTTTTCAGTGGCCTTCATCTTCCCACATGTCGTGACCACCCTGTGTGTTGATTGTGACCTTGAGGTTGTTTATCCTTTGTCCCTGGCTCACCAGTCCTCACCTGAGCAGTCAGCCAGGAGCCTAATATACGATCGTCGCCTTAGTGTTAAAAGACCTATGGATCTCAATGCCCTTCTTTTCTGTGCGAGGATGGTGAAGTGAAGGTGAACCTATTAGCTGCCTACCTTTGTTGTTGTCCTTGGTTATTTGTTGGTCTTGCGCCTTGATGCAATTATTTAACCCAACAATTTTTGTTTGACAACGAAGTTATTTTTATTTCTTTTACATGGTGTTTCATGTCTTGCTGGACCTTCAATGGTTTTATTTACCTTGACACTTTATTTTGACTCGATTGAAAACTTTTAAAGTGCTTGGACTAAGTTATTTAGATCCCATGGAATTCAGCGACCTGGGTGAACCCGTAGTTACTCTGCGCTTAATGTGATTGCTGAATATTGAAACCTAGGGTTAATGTATTGTTGGCAAATGCACGCTTGTTTTAATTAGTTGAAGGCGAATGCACTTGGTGTTTAAATTGATCGCGAAATTACCAGCATAAATTTTACCATATTTTCTTTTACCATCTTAGACAGCTAGTTTAACCTTTACCGCACCTAGATTTCCAGCGAATTTACCTTGGGCGTTACATTCAGATTTCGGTTTCACCCCTATATTTCACAGTTTTCTTTTGTGCTCTATTTCACTAGTAATATATATATATATATATATATATATATATATATATATATATATATTGGTTGAACAATGATTTTTGCACCAGCTTCACACGACAAACGTCGCACACACACAGCTCGCACACCATGAATTGTGGCTCTCTACACCATATTGCCACCATGATTCCTCAACAAATCACACAGGGTTACTCCACGACCTTTGGGTGAACTCACACGCCTTCATGGATGCATTTTTTGATGAGCATGTATGCTTTTCAAGTGTTGTTTAAGGGCGAAATCACTTAGCGAAATTAATTTGCTTCTCACTCTGTATGATCCTTTTAATCGAGATTTTTTTTATGCTTATTAAAATTACATTTAATCCCATAGAACTAGTGTTTAATGCTCTGATGTAGTCATTATACCCAGCGTATTAATGCTCTGAAATGAAATGAATTTCAATCCTTTTTACTTCTGGGCGTTTTCAATCAATCGGTAATCTCAACAAACTTACGTATCCTTCCTGCACAGATTTCATTGATTTTATTATTGCCACCCTGTGTACAACATTTTCATATTTCATTAATGACAAAAATTATAAAATTCCATTCCGGTGGGTTGGACATAGTGAATCTGTTATTTAATGACAACGATTTATTTTCCTTCCAATGAGTATGGCACAACAAACGGTATTTTTTCTAACTGATTACCTCTGTGTTTTACTCCATAAAAACTCATTTTTCAGAGTTGTCCGTGCCCATGCGTTTCCCCTCCTTATCTTACCTGAAGAGATGAATAACCTTTCCATCACTGAGTTGATTTATAAAACTATGAGTACAATGATGTCAATTTTTTTAATTATTATATTTTATTCCTCTTACTTCGTGGGTTGATTGGTATTTCTTAAATTTGTTTTAACTGATGCATGGAATCTTGAATTCAATTATTATGATTTGGTTACTAGGATTTGTTACTGAATTGGTTATTATGATTTCTTATATTTTTATAAAATAAACTTATAGTAATGTCAAATTCTTAGGTATCGCTTAAGAATATTTTGATCTTCTTATGGTTCCCTATAAATGGAATTATATAAATTCTATTGAATCTATATGTTTGCTTAAAGAATAATTAATCCTCATGTGGCTTCTTCTAATAAAGATGTAATTTAACGTTAAACTCTTCATATGTTGCTCCATTAAGATAATTTATAAATAAGATATGTAGTTGAGCCTCATTAATGTTGTACCTGGTTACCGTACCTTGAAGCAATTTATACATGATACTTGACTTGATTGGACTTGACTTGGCAAGTACTAATGACGGGTATAAATAGATCTCTATATGTAACTAAGGATGTACTTATTCTCTCATGGTTTCATTAACCCTTATGTATTATTCTTTTACTCAACTTACACTTAACACTGCTTGAAGGATTGATTAAGCAAAGTAGTTTATTTTATTGAACATGAAGAATTCATATTTAAGTATGGTTCATGATTCTTGTCTAAAATCTCAGCGTTAATTGGGTGAATGGGATTGTGATTATGGACGTGGTATTTAACTTGCGAAATTGGTTGTATCTAATACCTATTGATTGTTGATGAATGGCTAGATCATGATTTATACAAGGTAGTTAAGGTTTTAGTTAATGCTTAATTATATTTTAATTATTAATCAGTCGAAGATTCAGACCTGCTTGGTAATGTCCATTAAATGTTGATTTAGATGGTACTCGAATGACACTTGTAAATTAATATTGCGCAATTGAATTTGTTTTAAGGCTAAATTAGATTGTACCTTAATGATATTTTTGCTTTTTAGACATGCTAATATGGGCCCGCGATAGATGACTAAAACAGACGGTAAGTATTGACTAGTTTGACTCAATGATTGATCGAGATATTGGTGAAGTCATTTTTAGCTTTTGCTTCATGTTAAGGGTGCGGTAGTTCATTTTAATTATTGTTGTACTCGGTTGTAAACATTTATTGTGCTTGGACTGCTTGTGTTGGCTGGGATGTATACACCTCCTTTTTCCTCAGAACAGTTGCCATCCCTGAGACCTTAAATGGTCAAAATCAATGGGAAGCTGGTCTTGAGCATTGCTTATGTGTCCTGGAGGTCCTAACCTTTGCAGGGTAGGACAGGCAGGTAGTCAATCTTATTTTTGTCGGTTAATTGTCATTCATTTCTTCCAGATGCTTGATGTGTGTCTTAGGTCATTATGTTGTTGTCGCAGTTGCATGCATCATGTTTGTCATCGTGTTGCGACGCAGAGTATAATGTCTTTATTACCCTTGTACACCCGCACACACACACACAAAAAAAATTGCACTTGTTATGAGAGGTTTTTTTTCGTAACTAATGGGAGGTTTGTTACATATGGTATCAGAGTAGGTTTAACCCTGCGACTATGGATCACCAAGCTTTCCATTGTAGTAAACTCGTGAGTTTTAACACTTGCGTTAAGTGAAAACCTTAACGTGTCCTCATGGAGATCGCATTTAGAGGGCACCCATGAGGGTCCACAACGCGCAATAGTTACTACCGCTAACATCCTCTGAGATATTGAGAGAGATGAGTTCTAGCATCCATGAGTGTCACGGATGGTGGTGTCATCAAATCATAGTTGTAGAGGAAGGCATGTGCTTCACACTTCATTTTTATGACCTTCAACATGAAGGTCCGCATGGCAGTCTTTCAATTGAAGGGGAGCGCTCTTCTATGGTGGAAGATGCTCCTACCACAACTAAACATGGCTGTTAAGACATGTCATGGGAACTGTTCAAGGAACGGTTCCGAGAGAGGTACATTTCAGAAGAATTACTTGAGCGTCAGCTCAATGAGTTCAATGCCTTACGACAAGGAGGTCGTACGATGCCCGAGTACGAGGCCCATTTTATGAAGCTTCTCTGGTATGCTCCATACCTTAACATTGAGAAACTTAAGGTAAACAGGTTCGTGTTCGGCCTTAACGGCAGCCTACCTGCAAAGGTTAAGATTTTAATGCCTCAAACCTTGCATGATGTCGTCCAAAAGGCCCTCATAGCGAGGGAGGAGCTTATCAGTGGAAGTCAGACCAGGACTCCAGCAAGACCAACAGGGCAGGTTTCATCTGGAGCACAACATCATCAGACACGAGCGAGACATACACCAGGATATCATGGCTTCCAGAGGGGATCCACTTTCACTACACCTCCATGACCGACGCCTCAGCAGCAGACACCTTATCGAGGACCACAGCATCAGCAGCAACGTCGACTATAGCAGCAACAATTTAGGCTTGTTTAGTAGAATAGACTAGGTTTCCAGGCCGGTGGGCTATCATCTTCTCCTTTGGGTACCAGGACTGCTGGGTTGAAGAAGGGGTGATTGCCCAGTGGAGAGGACTAGAGCATCTGGATTAGCCAGACCCACTACCGTGGGAGATATGGGCAAGGCCCATTAGATTCATGAAGTAGTGAATAACCGCCAGGCAGAGCATCAGTCAACTGTGCTCGAGACGACAGGCACTGTCGCTGACAATACCCTTAGTATTTTGATAGATCCAGGTGCTACCAAGAGTTTCATTTATGGTGTAGCGCTAAAAATGATTAAGTTAAAGGTAGTCAAACAAGACGAGTTTAGCTTCGTGGAGATGGTTTCGGGAGCCAAACAGAAGGTTGGAAGAAAGGTTACGGGTTGTGTCCTTAACCTGGGAGAGTTTGTCACAAGGGCCAACCTATACGTCACGATCCTAGAATCTTATGACATCGTGATTGGTATGGATTGGTTGGAATCACATGAGGCGATACTAAACTATAAGACAAAATGGCTAACCTTGGTCGATGATGAGGGACAAAGACGTGTGATTGTAGGATGGAACTAGGGAGTTTCCCTGAGGTTCATCTCTTCCTTACAACTATGGAAGAGTATGCACAAGGGGTACAATATTTATGTGATCCTTGTGTTAAATGAGAGGGAGTAGCAGAAGGTCTAGAACACCTTCCGGTGGTGAAGGAGTTTGCAGACGTATTTCCAGAAGAGTTACCTGGGATGCCACCAGAGAGGGAGTTGGAGTTTACCATAGACCTAAAACCGAGGACTGAACCGATAGCAAGGATGCCTTATCGGATGTTGACCCCAGAGTTACAAGAGTTGAAAATGCAAGGAAAGGAGTTACTTGACCTAGGACTGATACATCCTAGTGTGTCACTGTGGGGTGCACCTATTATTTTCATATAAAATAAGGATGGATCATGGAGGCTTTACATTGACTACCGTCAATTGAACAAGGCTACGATCAAGAATCAATATCCATTGCCGAGAATTGATGATCTTTTCGATCAATTGAAGGGTGTGACAATGTTCTCCAAGATCGATTTGCAATCAGTGTATCACTAGTTGCGGATCAAGGAGGATGTCATCCCTAATACCACCTTTAAGATGAGGTTTCGACATTATGAGTTTACTATTTTACCCTTTGGACTGACAAACGCCCCAGGGGTATTTATGAGTTTGATGAATGGGGTGTTCCGTGAGTACTTGGACAAGTTTGTCCAAGTGTTCATTGACGATATTTTGATTTACTCTCCTACGACAGAGGAGCATGACGAGCACTTGTGCTTGGTACTACAGTGTTTGTGAGAGCACAAATTGTTTTGGAAGTTGTCCAAATGATCATTTTATCAATTGAAGATTCACTACTTCGGACATGTCATCTCCGGTGAAGGCATCATCATGGATCCAGCCAAGATCGAGGCTATTATGGAATGGCCTACGCTAACGAATGTCCCCGAAGTGCATAGCTTCATGGGTTTGGTAGGATACTATCGACGATTCGTCGAGGGATTTTTGAAGATAGCAAATCCGATCATGAAATTGCAGAAGAAGGACAAGAAGTTTGTTTGGATCGAGAAATGCATGGAAACATTTCAGAGTCTCAAGGAGTTGTTGAAAACAACACCGATACTAAAGGTCCTAGACATGGACGTGAAATTCTTGGTATGCACTAATGCATCCAAGGAGGGCTTAGGCGAGGTATTGATGCAAGATGGATGAGTGATTGCTTACATTTTGAGGAAACTCAGAAGGTATGAGGAGAACTATGGGATACACGATTTGGAGTTGTTAGCCATCGTATATGCCTTGAAGGTTTGGAGACACTACCTTGTGGGACAAAAATTTGAACTAAATACTCACCATTGTGGACTACAACACATATTTACGCAAAGTGACCTAAACGCATGACAACGACTGTAACGACCCTAATTGGATACATGATTAAAGATTATAAAGAAAAATTAATTAAAATAAAATGATTGTGATTAACTAAGTAATACTCTAACTACAGACCACATTTAATGACCTGAGAATTATAATTTAAAAGATCAATGAAAATGATATAAACTGGTGGCGTATGCAGAGAGGGAAAGCCTAATAGTCCCGAGAAGATAAAAATATTAATGGAAGGAGTATGGAGGGGGACGAGGGTGGTTGTGAAGTAAAGGCATGAGTCGGTCGGGAGGAATAAGGGGGGGAAATAGGGGGATGTGCGCACCATTCGGCAGGAGGAGGGAATGGATGCGGGAAAACTGTTGTTTGCTATCTGCAGAGAGCCAAGAGCTTTACTGTGACATGTGTGCTCAGATTGAGACACAAGACTTACTGGTTATGACATATTGATTAGGGAGGCACCAAGTTGCTAGAGGTTTTGGGCACGGGGGCCAGGATATCCGTAGATATCCTGGAGCTAGGTCGTTTTCCTAGTTGGCAGGGTGGATATTAGTTTTGGGCAGTTTTTCTATGTCTGTAGCAGGACTGGACTGTGTAGCAGAGAGAAAGGCAGCAGGAAACATAAATTAGCATCAGAACTAGGTACTTTGTGAAGTTATGTATTTAATTCTTTCTGTCATGAAATCGGTATTTATTGATAAATCTAAGCTGCTGAAGTTTCTGTTATGAAAATCAGTATTTTGCTTGAAAGTTATTATTTCAGTTTATTTCATAAAATATTTATGAGACTTGATGATGTTTAGAAATATATGGGCATTACAACGACGTTGGTCGGAATTGCTTGGCAAGTACGAATTAGAGATTACTTACATAAAAGGAACAGTGAACTAAGCGGCGGATGCATTGAGTCAGAGACCACTCATCTTTTCGGTGTTGCCTCTTCAGACGAATCTACGTGAAAAGATTCTAAATTTACAGCATGACGATGACTGGTACAAAGAGGTCGAGGGTTTTATCAGACAAAACATAATGATGGTACCATGATTTGAAGTATTTTCATTGATAGCGATGGATTATTGAGGTTTAAAAGTCGGATCTACGTACCGCCAAACAATGAGTTGAGGATGTTGATCCTAAGCGAGGCTCATAGAGAAGTATACCTGGATCACCCGGGAGTCATGAAGATGAGGGCAGACCTTAAACCCTTATTCTTCTGGAAGGGAATGAAGGCCGACATAGTCAACTATGTGGCCAGATGTCTAGAATGTCAGTAGGTAAAGGCTAAACATAGACACCTAGCAGGATTACTACAACCACATGCTATTCCAGAATCGAAATGGGAGGTTATTTCGATGGATTTTATTTTTGGATTGCCAGAGACGACAAGGAGACATCACTCAATTTTTGTAGTATTAGAAACTCTAACAAAGAGTGCTCACTTTATTCCTGTGTGTACGACGTATCAGGCACCTGACATAGCCAGAGTTTTCATCAGTGAGATTGTGAGGCTGCATGGCATGCCTAAGAGGATTATATCCGATCGAGGATCGATATTTACTGGATGATTTTGGACGATCTTCCAAGAGGCCTTGGGAACCCAACTTAACTTTAGTACTGCATATCATCCGGAGACTGACGTACATACCGAACGAATGAACCAAAATTTGGAGGACATGTTGCGCATGTACGTGGTGGACCAACAAAAGTGTTACGAAGAATTATTTCCACTAGTGGAGTTCGCTTACAACAACAATTACCAGAGAACCATTAAAATGGCACCTTTTGAGTTTCTTTACGGGCGACCGTGTCGAACGCCTTTGAGTTGGGATCGGCTTGAGGATAGGTTCCTAGTGGGACAAGAAGCGATCCAAGAAATGGAAGAGAAAATGCAGACAATAAGACAAAGGTTTAAAGAAGCGTAGGATGGGCAGAAGAGTCATTCAGATGCACACTGTGTCTACCGTAGTTATGAGGTCGGCGATCGATTCTTCTTGCAGGTTAAACCGCACAAGAGTTCGATCAAGTTTGGGAGGGGAGGTAAAATCTCTCCTAGGTTCATGGGAATTTTCGAGATCATGGAGAGAAAGGGGCCCATGGCCTATCGACTAGCCTTTCCTGATTCATTGAGGCATATGCATGATGTTTTTCATGTATCTGTCTGAGACATTATGATTAGTGATCCTACACATGTTATTGACATGAGTTCCTTTCAGGTATCGAATGAGGGAGCGCTCACGGCTGCGCTAGTCTATATCTTAGATCATCGTGTTCGACAGTTACGACATCAAACAACATATCAGGTCAAGGTCCAGTGGGACAATTATAGTCCGCACTTGGCGACCTGGGAGGACGCATATGAGAGGCACCAGTAGTTTCCATTTTTGTTTGATAGATAGACATATGATATTGTGATACACTTATTTCAGCATTTGTACTATGAAACTTTGGGACGAAGTTTAGACCAAGAGGGGGTGTATGTAACATCCTTCTCTGGCATACTGAGCGAACTTATTCTTTGAGGACACTTTCTCACAAGTGATCCGAATTATTATGCTATTAAAACATTTGACTTTGATTATGATGCGTTATGGGTAGATGACATGTTGTTTACTACATTGACATAGACAGGTGCTATTGACTTGGTTTTACTGAGTGTGTAGGTTTTTGGACCTTGAGGATGCAGAGGCATCGATGGAACCCCTTGTATTAAGGATCGAGTCAGGGAGTGTGCCATTGGGGTTTGATTGTTTTACTATGATATTAGTGTATATGACTAGATGATATGATATGGATATGTTCTGACATGATTTGTTGATGATGCAGGCTGACGATAGCTTATCGACCAGACTCATATGTGGAGTAAATGGGTCGCACACGACTACCAGGGATGTTGACGCAGAGGTGTGGACAACAGCCCTACCACAGCCTACTAGCACTCCCACCGTGGCTCGAACTATAGGTTAATGATTACCTAGTTCGAGAGGACCCACGCTTCCATGAGGGTAGACTGCGATAGTCGCTCACGATGATTCTAAGGGGCGCACAATAAGGCAGGGGCCTTATTCCTTAGAATCCCTTAGTCTCCCACAAGTTCACCTGGCAGAGTGTTGACTCCAGGGGTTATTGATGTCTACCAAATCAGTCAAGAGGTGAGTGTCACCTTTGGAACATGTGGTGTGTCCTGAAAGGCATATCACACAAAGGAACAGATGAGGCGAGTGGCACCCTTGGAGCACCTAGTGCGTCCTGAAGGGCACGTCACATTGATGATGATAGAGGGATGAACCTAGATGGCCCTAAGACAAATTACATGTTAAGAAATTTTAAAAACAATTTCCCTAATTCAATGTCGCCCAGTACCAAATCTAAGTTCTAAGTCTTAAATTATGCTAGGGGTAAAATTTTGTCTACCAACATATATATAAAATAATAAAATTTAAAATAAAAACCACTTAAATAATAATTATGATCTTCATAAAATTTTGTAACAAGAAGGGAGTAAGAAATTAAATTATTCATAAGAAATAAAATCCGTGGATATAAAAAGTAAAGAGGGAATTAATTATTTTATCTTTTGATAATTTAAAAAGATACTAAATTAATGATAAAAGGGAAAAGGGGTTATATTCCACACCTGCCTTTTTGAGTTCTAAGTAAAAGGGGAAAGAAGGAAAATAAAAAAAATAGGAAACTAGGGAAAAGATGTAACATAAAAAAGAAAAAAGGGAACTTAAGGGAAAAAGCAGGAAGTCAACTTAGTAAAGAATCTACATTTAAGARCTTTCTAATTTTAAACTGAATTAGCAATTTCATAATAGGGAAAGCCTTTAAAACCTGTAAGGGAATCTAGGGACACCTAGGAGTGATTCTCGGAGTAACTCTAGCTGGGTGAGGGAAATAAAGATAATTACGTAATTAAAGAAATTAATTAATGGAGGAATGTGGGGGATGGGTGACACTTGTACGAAGAAGAATTTTTTGGAAATTATTTCTAAAACTTTAATTAAATGAGATTTTAAGAAAGAAAGGAAGTTTGAAACTCTATAAAGAAATGGAAGGAGAAGGATGAAGGATCATCTTCTGTTTGCGTAACGTTACGCTGCAGAAATATCGACTTGAATGATTTACTTGTGGGAGTTGGGATTTCCTATCTCGGAGATGAGTGGTAGCTCGGCCTTGCGAGGTGAGCTAGGATATAGACGAAACCTCTGGATAGTGTGTGTGGCCCCTTTGCGGTTCAGGGGGCTAAGGGGGGAGAAGAGTACCCCTAGCATTGGCTGGGAGGTACCGGTGAGGTCTCAACAGTCGGCGAGCGGGAGTTGCACGGAGTGCGGGACGTCATTCAAATTGGGCGATCAGGAAACGATACGCTCTTTTATTTTGTAGAGTATAATGCATTAGGACATATGCTTGGAACTGCATATTGATTTGTAAATGGATTGGATGTTTAGATTGTTAGCGGACCCCTTTTTCTTAGCCTATTGGATTGTTTTGTTGATTATTTTCCCATGGCATTTGTCTTCCCACATGTCGTGACCGCCCTTTGTGTTGATTGTGACCTTGAGGTTGTTTATCCTTCGTCCCTAGCTCATCAGTCCTCGCCTGAGTAGTCAGCCAGGAGCCTGATCTACGATCGTCGCCTTAGAATTAAAAGACCTATGGATCTCAACACCGGGTGGAATCACGAAGGTGGGTTACACTTTCGTGACAATCAGGTCTCCAAAATTTTGAAAAACCTTTTTTCGGCCGAAAGATATTATTTTCGGCCGAACTATTTTTCGGCCGAAAAAATAAATGTCAAATCGAACGGTTCAATAACCGCCCCCTCGATTTGCATGTAGAAATTTGGTCGGCCGGATATTTTCTTTCCGGCAATAAGTTTTCAGCCAAAAGATAGTTCGGCCGAAACATTGTTCGGCCGAAAACTACTTCGGCCGAACTATCTTTCGGTCGAACTATCTTTCGACCGAAAGATGGTTTATATATTAGCCACACATCGAATTTTCAATGTTTACAAAATTTTGTTGGCGTAATCACCTCTGTGAGATCCTTGTGTATTCGTGGTCGCGAGCGCAAATTTGATGACGTATTCGCCTTTGTGAGAGCTCTGTGTAATCATGGTCGTAAGGTCGTTGAGTGCTCAGATGTGAGGCAGAGGTCACCGGGAGGTCGCGAGGTCGCAGGGGTCGTGGAGAGGTCATGGAGAGGTCATGGAGGTCGCAGGGGTCATGGAGAGGTCGTGAGCGTCGGTGATAGGTAAGTTTCCTGTATGTTTAATTTTTTTTTTTTAAATGTGAATGTGTTTAAAATGTATGTTTAAAATTTTTGTTTTAAATGTGAATGTGTTTAATTGTTTATTACCGTAGCTATTGTCACCCTATTCTAACCCTGGTCATCTAAAACGGTCCCTTTGGCCCTACCGATAAATTCAACCCCCAAAACCAATGGCTCTATCGACCCTGTAACCTCCACGATGGCTTTGCCGAACCGGAAAGAGGTCTTATACTATCCGGCGATGATCCCTCCCCCGTCCTTGTTGGAGATGATCCCTCCCCCGTCCCTGTAGGTGTTTAAATATTATTTGTGAATGTTTTTTTAACGCCATCTAGAGTAGCGAGATCTATGCTTCATGTACTTCCAAATAAATCACAATCTAGATCTTCGAAATTTCTTTTGCGGCCAATAAATTTCATAAATCCCGATTTTCAGAGATTCATTTGTTCGCCGTCAATTGATTGTTTATATCGCCCCCCCAAAAAAAAATTCTGCCAAATTTGGAAATTGGAACCATGACTTTAGGAAATTATTTGTTTTTGATCATTTCAAATTTAATATATGATTTAGAAAATATTTGTATTGCTACCAATGAAGTTACATGCCGGATTGCATCCTTTCACAAAAATCATTGCTAAATGAATTTACAAGCTCCAAAATTGATCTCTGCAAAATTTAATTAATGCTCTAGGATTTATCTTAATCTCTGTAAAATTTAATTACATCTCTAGGATTTAAAATCGTTGATATCTCTCCGAGCTTTATCTATCCTTCTTCCACTTGGTAACCATTCGCCTCTGTCGTACTGTACTAGTAACCACCACTTAAATTAGGGAGATGTTACATGTCTTGGGAGAGACCTTCTAAGTATTAATAAGAAACCTATTTAATTTATAGAGATATGTTTTTTTTAACGATTTCAAACTATTGTTATTTCCTAATGTTTATTAATCTTTAGGATATTTGGATCAAGGCAACTTAATTGTTGTTTCCCTTACTCAATCTTTTCTCCCTTAAATGTATTGAGAAATTAATAATTATATATAACCATGCACATCTAATAATTGATTGGAACTTGATTTTAACTTGATATTAGCTCATTCCTCAACTAATCTGCATATATGATTTGTTTAACTAGCCTCTGGTATGCATTTTAGTTCCTTAAACAGATAACCCATTTCTTAGCATTTTAAATGGTATTTATTTTTAATTTTATTTCTGAAATTAGAAAGAATAAAAGTTATACTTTTTTACACGGATAGGATTTATATGCTATCATGTTAATCACTATTACAGTTTATTTCTAGCTATTATAACACATGCAATTTAGTTTTTCTTTCACCTACTTTTGCTTATAGTTATTGTTGCTATTTTAAC
>JZKD02S1853211.1:0-12930 GCA_000966675.3 Picea glauca
AGTTGGCAATTTCTCAATGCATTTCTAATTCATAGTACATCAAATAATAAATAGGACAACTGCAACCTGAGGAACCAAAGAATATATAATATTCCAACATTAAGCTTGTGGGATACCTTGGCCCATTTCATTATTCCCTCAGTCCCAAAGCTGTTTTCTTGCCCAGAAATGGAAACTTCATCAACATCATCATCTTCTGAGCTACGGATTGAACTGCGATTACAATTTCAAACAAAATAATAGTTAAATTACCGATGAAAATCATAAATTTGTATCCATTAGTAATAAAACAAGAAACTATATTTAGCTAAACTCTGACACTAAACCCGAAAATGAGGACCTACAATTCTTTTTTTCCAAGGAACCCCTTATGGGCAAACTCCCAGGCACTTCCCCACCTTCACAGATGGTACCCAGTGCAAACCTGTGAGCCCTGATTACAGCGCCTCAACTGGCAGGCACATCGAGTGAGGCATGCAACAGAGGCAGCCAGCCCGGGGAATCAACCCTGAGACCTTCTGCATGAAGTCCAAAGCACTCAACCACTCGAGCTATCCCACTGGGATACCAAACCAGAAAATGAAGACCTACAATTCTTGTTAAAGGAATGAAAACAAACATTTTTGGAGCTTCACAGTAATCTGACAAGGTTGTTAATTTTCACTAATATCATGCGTACAAGCAATACAACTTTTCCTTACAATTCATCTTAGTCTCCAAATAGATAAGATGATAGATCATAAATAGATATTATGTATATGTATATCGATCTCATCAAAATAGAATAATATGCATGCACATAATGTGACAAATTGATCACTGATAACTCACAATTGAAAATCACACGTAGGATTTGGCCGTCTCAATGAAGGATTTGTTACAGTGATAAAATACTCAATAATGTGTCATTAATCATTGTGTCACATTATATGTTAGATATGTGACCAATGTGATGTTAAATGTTAGGAGTTAAGCAACGGAACCACCTTACTAACTTAGGAGTATTACAGATGTGTAAAGTGAGACATGATGTGCCTGAGAAAGATGTATGCCCAAGTGAAATAAACAAAGTTCATTACGGTCATTTATTGAATACTCAATGTAAAAAGGACAATAGGTTGAAAACCATATAGGATAGGTAATCAATATATTTAATAATGAATGAGAGATGATACAATGATGACTTGCCTTGGCATTTATAGGGTTCAAGGTGACCTTTCACGTAAAGCTATGTCGTTATGTGATGCACCTTTTAATAATTATATTAATATCCTAAGTTCTATGGTTGAGGCATATATTTATAAGTTATATTTACCTCTATATACATAACATTGCCTTCCCCTTTAGAAATGCTTTGTCCTCAAAAGCATATTATGGAAAAACTGTCTTGTTTTTGGCTTGTAATGCCTTCTCATGATTCTTTGTTCTTGAAGCTGTGATGGTTGGTGATACAAAACGATATGACTTTCTATGCATTGAGCAGAATTGTCGAATTGTGAAACGGTCTGACCAACCTAATTTGATCCTTTTTTGAACTGTTAATTTATAGAGCTCCCAAGACGAACATTTATTTTGAGACTCAGTTGTACTAGCACTAATAGTGTTCAAGATATAGGGTCCACTGTTCATAGCACTGCTGATATACTGATTGGTTGAAGTATCAACTCTTGTGATTAGGGTGTCGATAAGGTGTCATTATAGCATGATTTTTCCTTATAACACTTGTCGTGTTAAACACTACATGTCTTCTTCATACACCTATGTCGCTTTGTTGATCACTGAATTTTTATTAGTAAGGAAACTTGGATTTTCCATCATTTGTACTTCGACATCTGTAGATATCCTTACTTCGACTAGATTTGCATATTTCATAGTTGTGATGTCAATTGAAGATTTTCTGAGGTTCTAGGGGCTTCCCAACAGCCCTGTCATATGACCTCTTGTTGGGCAAGTTTACCAAAGGTTTTAAGACTTTCTTCTTACTGTTTTTAGAACAGCAAACAGGTCTGTTGTTTTAGTAACAAAACTGCCCCTTGATTTGTGATTTGATNAGTTGGCAATTTCTCAATGCATTTCTAATTCATAGTACATCAAATAATAAATAGGACAACTGCAACCTGAGGAACCAAAGAATATATAATATTCCAACATTAAGCTTGTGGGATACCTTGGCCCATTTCATTATTCCCTCAGTCCCAAAGCTGTTTTCTTGCCCAGAAATGGAAACTTCATCAACATCATCATCTTCTGAGCTACGGATTGAACTGCGATTACAATTTCAAACAAAATAATAGTTAAATTACCGATGAAAATCATAAATTTGTATCCATTAGTAATAAAACAAGAAACTATATTTAGCTAAACTCTGACACTAAACCCGAAAATGAGGACCTACAATTCTTTTTTTCCAAGGAACCCCTTATGGGCAAACTCCCAGGCACTTCCCCACCTTCACAGATGGTACCCAGTGCAAACCTGTGAGCCCTGATTACAGCGCCTCAACTGGCAGGCACATCGAGTGAGGCATGCAACAGAGGCAGCCAGCCCGGGGAATCAACCCTGAGACCTTCTGCATGAAGTCCAAAGCACTCAACCACTCGAGCTATCCCACTGGGATACCAAACCAGAAAATGAAGACCTACAATTCTTGTTAAAGGAATGAAAACAAACATTTTTGGAGCTTCACAGTAATCTGACAAGGTTGTTAATTTTCACTAATATCATGCGTACAAGCAATACAACTTTTCCTTACAATTCATCTTAGTCTCCAAATAGATAAGATGATAGATCATAAATAGATATTATGTATATGTATATCGATCTCATCAAAATAGAATAATATGCATGCACATAATGTGACAAATTGATCACTGATAACTCACAATTGAAAATCACACGTAGGATTTGGCCGTCTCAATGAAGGATTTGTTACAGTGATAAAATACTCAATAATGTGTCATTAATCATTGTGTCACATTATATGTTAGATATGTGACCAATGTGATGTTAAATGTTAGGAGTTAAGCAACGGAACCACCTTACTAACTTAGGAGTATTACAGATGTGTAAAGTGAGACATGATGTGCCTGAGAAAGATGTATGCCCAAGTGAAATAAACAAAGTTCATTACGGTCATTTATTGAATAAAAAAATGTAAAAAGGACAATAGGTTGAAAACCATATAGGATAGGTAATCAATATATTTAATAACGAATGAGAGATGATACAATGATGACTTGCCTTGGCATTTATAGGGTTCAAGGTGACCTTTCACGTAAAGCTATGTCGTTATGTGATGCACCTTTCAATAATTATATTAATATCCTAAGTTCTATGGTTTAGGCATATATTTATAAGTTATATTTACCTCTATATACATAACATTGCCTTCCCCTTTAGAAATGCTTTGTCCTCAAAAGCATATTATGGAAAAACTGTCTTGTTTTGGCTTGTAATGCCTTCTCATGATTCTTTGTTCTTGAAGCTGTGATAGTTGGTGATACAAAACGATATGACTTTCTATGCATTGAGCAGAATTGTCGAATTGTGAAACGGTCTGACAAACCTAATTTGATCCTTTTTTGAACTGTTAATTTATAGAGCTCCCAAGACGAACATTTATTTTGAGACTCAGTTGTACTAGCACTAATAGTGTTCAAGATATAGGGTCAACTGTTCATAGCACTGCTGATATACTGATTGGTTGAAGTATCAACTCTTGTGATTAGGGTGTCGATAAGGTGTCATTATAGCATGATTTTTCCTTATAACACTTGTAGTGTTAAACACTACATGTCTTCTTCATACACCTATGTCGCTTTGTTGATCACTGAATTTTTATTAGTAAGGAAACTTGGATTTTCCTTCATTTGTACTTCGACATCTGTAGATATCCTTACTTCGACTAGATTTGCATATTTCATAGTTGTGATGTCAATTGAAGATTTTCTGAGGTTCTAGGGGCTTCCCAATAGCCCTGTCATATGACCTCTTGTTGGGCAAGTTTACCAAAGTTTTTAAGACTTTCTTGTTACTGTTTTTAGGACAGCAAACAGGTCTGTTGTTTTAGTAACAAAACTGCCCCTTGATTTGTGATTTGATGCCCTTTTGAGGCTGCTCCTTGCATGGGTTAATCAAATGGTTTAAGCTTCCATATATTAGCACATGCATGTAACTCAAAAGCATCAAATACCCTCCTAGATCTTTAACTACTTACAGCTGAAAGTAAATGAGCAAACCATGACAAATGTACACATGATGTTTTTGGTCAACATGACCCTGGAAAAATCCCCATGGGGAAAACCAGTAAGAATGAGCTATATGTATATATATGGATCTGAAGCAAGTGCTACAAACAAAGATAAGAACAAGGGAACCTGATACAATAGCACTCCATCTCAGATGTGCTTTGGAATTCCTTTGAATCTTTGTGCCTGCTAGAGTAGACTTGCACCCTCTTTAGCTTGTGCCTGCTAGAACCATACTTGCGCCCTCTTGGAATCCTTTGCTTGCTTGAAGATGCTTGCACTCCCTTTGCCACAAGGTAGCGCCACCTCTCAAACAATGCACTCTCCAAGAAGTAGCTCCCTCACAATAGAGCGCACCCTCAAAGCCTTAGTGTGCACCCTCTCCGAGCCTCATACTTGCGCCCTCCATGAAAGCAACTTCAAGGTAGCTTGCGCCCTCTTGCTCTAACTGCGCCTCCTTTGCCCCTTGAAACCCTCATTCTTCTCTTCCTCTCCTCTCCACTCTAATCTCCAAGTGAACAAGTGAAGAATGAGCCTCATCCTTACCCTTTTGCCTAATTTAGCCTTCCTTAGGCCAAACCTAAAAGATCAATGGCTTAAATTAGATCTAGCGAAGTCTAATCAATGTGTGAGATCACTTCTCATAAATCTCACTTGGAAACCCACTTTACTTAAGTTTCCATAGTTTGTTTTATGTCTATTAATTCACCCACTTGTGAATTAATTGTCACTTTATGACTTCAGTGAATAAAGTCAATGTGAAATTAGAACATAAAGTAAAGGTATAAGGGTTATAGTCTCCCCCTTTGTGTTTAGAGACTCACAAACACAAGGGGACCACTTTCCAGGGTACCCAAATCTCAACATCAAATAGATCTGTATTGGTTCCCTTCTCCATGACAAGGATTNAACCACCTTACTAACTTAGGAGTATTACAGATGTGTAAAGTGAGACATGATGTGCCTGAGAAAGATGTATGCCCAAGTGAAATAAACAAAGTTCATTACGGTCATTTATTGAATAAAAAAATGTAAAAAGGACAATAGGTTGAAAACCATATAGGATAGGTAATCAATATATTTAATAACGAATGAGAGATGATACAATGATGACTTGCCTTGGCATTTATAGGGTTCAAGGTGACCTTTCACGTAAAGCTATGTCGTTATGTGATGCACCTTTCAATAATTATATTAATATCCTAAGTTCTATGGTTTAGGCATATATTTATAAGTTATATTTACCTCTATATACATAACATTGCCTTCCCCTTTAGAAATGCTTTGTCCTCAAAAGCATATTATGGAAAAACTGTCTTGTTTTGGCTTGTAATGCCTTCTCATGATTCTTTGTTCTTGAAGCTGTGATAGTTGGTGATACAAAACGATATGACTTTCTATGCATTGAGCAGAATTGTCGAATTGTGAAACGGTCTGACAAACCTAATTTGATCCTTTTTTGAACTGTTAATTTATAGAGCTCCCAAGACGAACATTTATTTTGAGACTCAGTTGTACTAGCACTAATAGTGTTCAAGATATAGGGTCAACTGTTCATAGCACTGCTGATATACTGATTGGTTGAAGTATCAACTCTTGTGATTAGGGTGTCGATAAGGTGTCATTATAGCATGATTTTTCCTTATAACACTTGTAGTGTTAAACACTACATGTCTTCTTCATACACCTATGTCGCTTTGTTGATCACTGAATTTTTATTAGTAAGGAAACTTGGATTTTCCTTCATTTGTACTTCGACATCTGTAGATATCCTTACTTCGACTAGATTTGCATATTTCATAGTTGTGATGTCAATTGAAGATTTTCTGAGGTTCTAGGGGCTTCCCAATAGCCCTGTCATATGACCTCTTGTTGGGCAAGTTTACCAAAGTTTTTAAGACTTTCTTGTTACTGTTTTTAGGACAGCAAACAGGTCTGTTGTTTTAGTAACAAAACTGCCCCTTGATTTGTGATTTGATGCCCTTTTGAGGCTGCTCCTTGCATGGGTTAATCAAATGGTTTAAGCTTCCATATATTAGCACATGCATGTAACTCAAAAGCATCAAATACCCTCCTAGATCTTTAACTACTTACAGCTGAAAGTAAATGAGCAAACCATGACAAATGTACACATGATGTTTTTGGTCAACATGACCCTGGAAAAATCCCCATGGGGAAAACCAGTAAGAATGAGCTATATGTATATATATGGATCTGAAGCAAGTGCTACAAACAAAGATAAGAACAAGGGAACCTGATACAATAGCACTCCATCTCAGATGTGCTTTGAAATTCCTTTGAATCTTTGTGCCTGCTAGAGTAGACTTGGGCCCTCTTTAGCTTGTGCCTGCTAGAACCATACTTGCGCCCTCTTGGAATCCTTTGCTTGCTTGAAGATGCTTTCACTCCCTTTGCCACAAGGTAGCGCCACCTCTCAAACAATGCACTCTCCAAGAAGTAGCTCCCTCACAATAGAGTGCACCCTCAAAGCCTTAATGTGCACCCTCTCCGAGCCTCATACTTGCGCCCTCCATGAAAGCAACTTCAAGGTAGCTTGCGCCCTCATGCTCTAACTGCGCCTCCTTTGCCCCTTGAAACCCTCATTCTTCTCTTCCACTCCTCTCCACTCTAATCTCCAAGTGAACAAGTGAAGAATGAGCCTCATCCTTACCCTTTTGCCTAATTTAGCCTTCCTTAGGCCAAACCTAAAAGATCAAAGGCTTAAATTAGATCTAGCGAAGTCTAATCAATGTGTGAGATCACTTCTCATAAATCTCACTTGTAAACCCACTTTACTTAAGTTTTCATAGTTTGCTTTATGTCTATTAATTCACCCACTTGTGAATTAATTGTCACTTTATGACTTAAGTGACAAATTTCATTTTATGACTTAAGTAAATAAAGTCAATGTGAAATTAGAACATAAAGTAAAGGTATAAGGGTAATAGTCTCCCCCTTTGTGTTTAGAGACTCACAAACACAAGGGGACCACTTTCCAGGGTACCCAAATCTCAACATCAAATAGATCTGTATTGGTTCCCTTCTCCATGACAAGGATTTTTATGTCTAAAGATTTATCATTTTTTCCAAGGAAAAAAACGTTTTTTTTTTCCAGTAGAGAATAAGAAAAACACTCTTCAGGTGCACAGAGGCACTATACATATTAGGATATTCACAGAAATTATTCTTCAAATTCTACACAGGCCTTGTATATTGCACTGTACATGTGAGTATACTCAAAAAGCCCCCCCCCTCAAAATCTACCCATACTTCACAGAATTTCAGTTCATCTCCTTCGAAGGTCACTTACAAGTTCTATGCTGTTATTGAATCCACTATAATTCAGGCTCTCTATGCACTATAGAAATCTCAAAATATGACATACTACAATCTTCAATTGGGCAAAACCAAATACAGACTCAATGACTACCAACAACAGCATATGAAGACTTGTACCATAAATACCAGAAAGTTTAATCATGTGTTTAGATGTTTTGTGTGAAAGTTGATACCCCCCCACATCAAAAGTCTCTTCCAGAAAGAGGACTCGAACAGTTGAATGTAGTCCTTCCTTTGATAAAGAATCGGCTAGGACATTTAAATCACGATAGATATGTGTGAATGTGATGAAATGTTGTAAGATTTACATGAGGTGATCTACCAAAGCCTGTAGATCGATATCCTGTATGTTTAGTTGCTTGTTCATCGATTTCACCACTAAGAGAGAGTCACCACAAACTTGTAAATGATGAATTTCTTTGTTGATAGCCACCTGTAAAAGTGCTCTCAAACACATAAATTCACCATAGTTGTTTGTACCCCTTCCAAGGCATGCTCAAAATTTAATGAAGTGTTAGTCTGAGAGATAAAGTACCACCCACACTGTTTGTGAGCTCTGTCTCCTGACAGGCCCCGCCAAAAAAACCCCATGGATGAGTTTTACCCATGAGTAATTCATCAATGAGGCAAGGAGCAGATCATTTCTGTTCTACTTTGCATAACTGATAGAGAACGCCCACCTGAGCAAAAACTTGAAAAGTAGGCACCATTCAATCCTTGAAGGGAAGTGAGTTTCATGCCAACCATATACCCCACAAAACCAAGTAGGGCACAGATCGGAATCCTTTCAATTCAGACTTCTGAAACCATATCTCTAGGCATTCTTCAATATCAAGCCCCTGCCAAATGTTTCTAATACCAAGCCAGCCACTGACATTTTTCCAGATTTCTTGTGAATATGGACAGTGTAAAAATAAATTTATAGTGTTTTCTTGTCCACTTTTGCAAAGTACACAAACACTAAGACCGTGACTGTCACATCTCTAAAGCATTTCCCAAGTGAGAACCCTGTTTTTCAAAACTAGCCACAGGATTAACAGTCTTTCTTGGTACTTTGACTTTCCAGATCTTTGGCCACCACCACCTGTGATCAAGATTTACATCATGTTGTAAATTTCAGTAGCCCAATCTGGCAGACTAATGCCCACCTATTTTATTCTTCATCCATCTCAATGATGCCAGTTCATCACAAAAGCGGACAGGAGCCCTTTTCAGCTCAGATATAAATCCATTCCAACGCTGCACATGAATTACTAACCAGCCCAGACCCTCAGCTGTAAACCAGCCTTGTTGCCAAATATTGGTTGTTATAGGATCCCAATTTGATTGAGTGTATAAAAACACACATCTTGTAGCTTCTGAATTAAGTCGGCTGAAAGAAACACAGCATTGTTGCAAGTTGCAACCCATAATAGCATCCCACACTGATTCTGATCTGAGTATCAAAGCCAACTTTCCCAGCAAGATTCGACCCAGTAACTGGAAAAGCCTTTGGTTCAAGAGATTGTTAATACATTTCCTGTCGGCCCTAATCCAATCTGAAACAGTATTCGGAGCTAAATACTTCTGCAATATAACTCTTTTCCACAAACTATGTTTCATGATCACGTTCCACAGGGATTTCACAACCAGGACAGAGCCAAATAAATGTATATTTTTCAGGCCCCAAGCACCATCATCCTTAGGATAGACTATGGAATGCCAATTTGTCAGGTGAGGTCCCACCATATCTCTCCCTCTCTGCAGAAAATCAAAACAAGCGTTTTCAATTCTTTCTAAAATCCCCTTTGGAATATGTACCAATGAATTCCCTCGCAAGGTACGATCGAGGTTCCCTAGATTTATTGTCTCTAGATTCCCTCTCCGATAGCTCAGTTCAAGTCCTACCTAGAGAGAAGGATGTGGCTAGCACATCTAGTGAGTAGCTGAAAAAGGGCAGATGGTCTGGAGAGATGGCCATAGACCGGAGGAGCTGAAAGGCTTCTAAGAACCAACTAAAGGCATGCCTTAGGGTGTCCGTCAAGGCAATGGCCTCAAGAGAATAGAATGCTAGGTAGGGATATTGACCCCTCCCAAAGCCCATGTCCACAAAGGTCTGAACTCACTTTTTAGAAAAAATTGTAACAAATGGCAAATGACCTCAAGGCAAAAAGGATGGGATTTGAACCTTAGGGTTTTGATCGTAGTCCATCTTGTCCTTGACCTAGGTTAATTAATATTTTATTAACCTAAGCCCTAGCCTAAAACCATAAATTAGAACCCTACCTCATTATTCCCACACACTTACTCTCATTCCTCTTCAAGGTTGCGGATACCTCAGTATTGGTTTCTTCTCAGATTTGCGGCCTTCCTAGTTGGACAGTTCTTCTCAGATCTGCGGCCTTCCTAGCTGGACAGTCCTCCTCAGATTTGCGGCCTCCTTTACTCTGTTGTCTTGTGATGGAAGTTCTTACCTTGGAGCTATTTCTCTTGGAGGGTTACTTGCTGAAGCTTTTCCTACTGTCAAGTCTATCCTTCTTCCAGTTCAGGTCTGTTCTAGAAGCTGGCCCTTTTATATCTGTGAGATCTGCTTGGTATAGCAGTCGGCCCATTTCTTTGTGTGAGATCCGTGTGGTATTGCAGCCGGCCCCTTTTCTCTGTGTGAGTTCTACTCTCCTAGCCGTCTTCACTATTGTAGGCTGCCATCAACCCCTTTTGTGTACAGATCTGGAACTAGTGAGGGCCGCGGCTGTTCTTCCAGGCTCCTTCATTGCTGCCACATTTTCTTTAGCAGCCAGATTCATCCCTGTGTGTGGCTGATATAAGGGTTTGCTATTTAAGCAAACTGTTTAGGGTTTTTGTCACTTTTCCCTAGGGTTTTCTCTTTTGGCAAAGCAGTCCTATGATCTCCTTGACAGAGATCAAACCCTAAGTGGTTGATCTATGAGCCTAAACTAGATCTGAGCATATCACAGAGGTTTACATTCACTTGTGTGCCAAGCTCTTATTTCATTGTTCAAGAGGTAAATCTCAGAGGTAAGTTTCAGTTGCATTTACAGTTTGAGTTACTTGTTTAAAGCTCAGATCTACTAGTTTTTACATACTCAGAAAAAACTGTTGTTTTCAGATCTACTAGTTTTACATGCTCAGACATATTTGTTGTTTTAGATCTATAATTGTTGTTTTCAGATCTAATGTATTTTTTATGTGCCTCTGATCAGCAATCTTCATTTAGATCTGTTGTGTCCTTGCTGAACTAGTAAACAGAAAATTTTGAAGAGTATTACTTCTGTTCTTTTCCCTATTTCTAACAAGCTAGAAGAGGGAAAAAGGCATCTGGGGCCTGTTACCCCCCCCCCCCACGCCTAGGGGTAACTAGAGGAGATCATGTCTCATGGCCCGCAATGGAGAGTCGAGACAATGATTCCAAACATAATGATGATCAGCATGTCTATAGATAGAAGCCCAACATCCCCCCTTAGATTGTCTTTTTCTATTACAGATCCGCCAAGCTCATCACATCCAATCAACTCAGTGTATGGGAGATGGTAAGCCAGCGTCACCATGAGGTATGTTAGTCCTTCTTTCATGCGAAGTGTTGTGCTTAATTTACTAGGCATGTGGATGAGGATCATTGGTTGAAGTTGGATAATGGATCACTGGCTCAAGAAGTTATGTTTGTTTCCATGTTTCACCCTGGTGGCTAGCATTTGTGCCCTAGTCTCGTGTTGTCACCGCCCAGGGAAAAGGGGTACTTCTGGGGGGGCCTCACAAGGACAATGTTTGGTTCCCCACCATACTTAACACTTCCCATCCTGGATCCTGTCGCAATGTACTAAACTTCGATAATGAGTCATGGTCCATTCTCTCATGAGAAGAGGAGTTGAAGGCCCAAAGGTTGATTGCAGTTGTTGCTAAAAAGAATGAAAGAATGATGCTAAAGAAAGAAAGGAATAATAGCAAAGGACTCTCAAAAGTTATTCCAACTTCAGCTCTACCCTTTCTATGCTCGCCCCAATCCCAAGCATTGATGCTATAGCTTGAAACCTTATAAAAGGGGACTGGCAAATATGATAAGAGGACAAATAAAAAAGTAGATAAAGGGGTTTGGAAAAACATAGCACTTAGAAAGTGGTAACTCAAGAGCAAGCACAACCTCCACAAAGGCACTCATAGAAATGAATTCAATGACACTATAAGCCATGAAGTAAGCCCAACACGTACCACTATCACACTTACTCTTGAAGGGCTCTTTTCTTTCACTGTTTCTCTCAGAACATATCCCTCTACCTGGGTCTTTTCTTTCACTGTTTTGGTTGGCACACCTAATAGGGTTTGATGAAGGCCCTCCCATATTCAAACTTGCCAACTTACATAAAGTCCTAAGTTGGTGTGATACTTGAAGGGATACTGAACTAAATTATTCATGTGGCTTATATCTTAAGTAACAGCTTACTTTGCATGATTTCAGGACTAGTATGTCTTATGAACATTGGTTTACTTAATTTCATATTTTCTTTTGATTTGGATGCTCCTGACATGGTTCTTTATGTTGATGTTTTGGAAAGCATCAGGCAGACATTCTCCTCAGATTGGCCGTGTGACTTGGCTAAGGAGAATGGCATAAGCGTAGTCTTTATCCTTGATCATGTGACTTGACAAGGACCGACAAAGACTCGAGGTACATATGCATCGGGCAAACATTCTCCTCAGATGGCCATGTCACTTGGCCAAGGAGAATGGCCCAGGGCATTGATGTTCTCCATGTATTAGCATCAGGTAGACATTCTCCTCAGATAGCCATATGACTTGGATAAGGAGAATGGCCCAGGTATAGTCTCTATCCTTGATCATGTGACTTGACATGGACTGACAGAGACTCGAGGTGCTATGTGGGAGAAGTATACATCAACTGGGTGCATGCCAGAGAAGATTACACCAACCATGCTCAAGGACAACCTTTCTATGAAAGAAGAAATCCAAGAAGTACAAGAAGACCCATTTCACCATTAAACAAGCCCCAGGAAGCAATTGAAGACCCAAGAAGAGAAGTCGGCCTCCACAAGTAAAAGACAGAAAACAATAAAGTGAAATTGAAGACCCAGGAAGAGAAGTCGGCCCACATAAAAACGACAGGCACTCAGACAAGTATAAGTCATTTCATTTGGATATATACAACTCTTCTCTTCAAGTAAGCACTAGCCAATTGTCAGTTGCAGTGGTGAGATTTTTTGCTATCTCTTGGAGTCCTTGTTATCTTGGTGAATGCGCCACACTTGGAGAGGCGCTAGACTTGGAGAAGCTCTCTCTTGGTTGTATCTTGGCTATTCTATTGAGACGCTAGCTCTTGGAGGCACCAGGCTTG
>JZKD02S1853211.1:12940-24012 GCA_000966675.3 Picea glauca
CTGGATCTTTTTCAATGTATGAGTTTTTCTCAGATCCATTTCAAGTTGCCATTTTCTTGTGGCTTTCCCATTTCAGCTGTTTGTTGATTTATGCTATGTGCAAGTCATCTCATAAGCACTGATTCTATAGAGTTTTAAGGAGAGTTTTAGGTTCAACTCTCTCTCCTTTGGGCGTTGCTGCAGATTGCCTCTTTTCCTGTGGGCAGCCACCATCTCCATGCCACCACACGCTCAGTTGCACAGGCCGACACTCTCGATCTCGTTCATGCCATTCAAATAATTTTTAGCCTTCAAATCGTTTTTAGCCGTGGCTCGTTACTTAGATCTGCACCACCACTGTATACACATCTGATATGGTATTTTTGAGAACCTCAATTCTCACTCCCAAGGCATTCATCGTGGTAGTCTCCAGATTCTCGCTCAGCTCCTCTCCAAATCTTAGACAATTTGTGTGGCAGGGATCTCTTGTTTGACCTCCGTTGAAACATGGCCCTTTGTTGGTTTGAAGTTTGAAGTTTGAACACTATTACCTTATTTCTGCAGCATCGTGCATGTGCATTGGTTACTCTGAAGATGCCTACATTCTTGTAGTGCGTTGGGGAGTCAAATGCTGTGGGGGAAATTGTGTTGACAGACAAGCTTTTGTTGGGAGATTGACCTCTTGATAGGCAGATTGGTTGGCTTTGTGACAGTGTACCTTCGTCTTGTCTCAACTTTTGTTAGTGCCTTTGACCTATCCACATTCACGTGACCACCTTTCCTAGAGCCTATATTTCATGCTCTTTAGGATTTATGCCAAGTCTGCAAATTCATGTTATTTCTCTACAAATCTGACACCAATCCTCATAGTGTGGTGGCTTTGAACAACAATTCAAAGATTGATAGCTTAATTCAGCGTTTTGTAAGTAGTTGAGAGCATAAGTTAGATGAGAGGTTGGGTAGCTTGACAAAAAGATTGACTGAGAAGTTGGCACATATGAAAGCTCTAGGCATATACCAGAAGTAGAACACTGGACTGCACAACAAATTGAGCCATACCAGGAAGAAACTTCTAACTCAGGAATATTCAGCCACTCACAACCCTCTTTGGGTCCTCATAACAATAGACCAATGGATAATGATATGTGGCACCGCTTTCCCAAGGTGGACCAGAACAAGTTTGATGTTTCTGATCCGTTGGGATGGGTCACCTAGATGAAATGTTACTTCACCCTCTAGGGAATTACCGATGACATGATGAAACTTGGGGTGGGGTCCCTGTATCTAGATCTAGAACGATGGAAATGGTGGGAATGGTGTAAAAAAGCTTATGCGGGCTATATCACCTGGAGTCAATTTGTTAAAGCTATCCATGCATGTTTCAAGAGAGATAATCACTATTTGGGGCGACTTACCAAGTTACGCCAAATAGGGTCAGTCACAGACTTTTTGGCAGCCTTAAAGGAATTAGGTATCTGTACAAAAAACTGAACAAATTCTTTCTATAAAGAATGTTTCATTAGTGGCCTCCAGGAGGAGATTCAAACACAAGTCAGAATGTAGCATCCTACTACATGGTTGGAAGCAACTAAAAGTGGCCTAGAAGCATAATGGTGATCAATGCACAAACAAAAGAACCAACCTTCATTCCTCGCACTTATCCTCCCCAAGGTAATTCCCCAAGCACAACTCCTACTCATCCCTTGAAAGTACAAAGGTTGTCTCCTGTAGAAATGGAAGACCGCAAAGACGTAGATTTTGCTATAATTGTGATGAAAAATATGCTCCAGGTCATCGGTGTAAAGAACATAAATTGTTCCAAATTGCTGCGACCACTTCGACCTTGCCCAAAGACATAACCATTGAAGAGACATTGAAGTTACAGGTTGAAGAGATCAACACTCAAACTCAAGTAGATATCGAACCTCCATCCCCTGATGAAGAACCACTCATCTCCATGCATGTATTATTAGACATTTTGACTCCACAAACCTTGAAACTCACATGCTACATCAAGCACCGGGAAGTTGTAGTTCTTGTTAATAGTGGTAGTACTCACAATGTCCTTCACAAGGAGTGGTAGAAGAAAGCCATTGTTTTGTACACCCGATGCACAACTTTCAAATCATGCTTGCCAATGGAGGTATGATGAAATGTGGGGGCTGATGTGAAGATGTCAAACTCTAGATGGGAGACTATCCACTCAAAACCCATTTGTTTTCCATCGATATGGGTGGTTGTGATATAGTATTGGGGGCAGAATGGCTACGCACATTGGGTCTGGTCACCATGGATTTAAAAGAATTCGTTATGAGTTTCACTAAAGAGGGTCATGTACACACCCTTTGAGGGATTTATGTAGGCTCTCTTGAAATAGTTAGATCCCATCGTATGGAGAAGCTATTAAGGAAAGGCCACTCTGGCATTATTGGCCAATTTAATGCCATACAGGTTATGGATAGTTTGACACAAGAAATCCACCCACACTTATAGTGAGTCCTCGATAAACATCATCAGGTCTTTGAGACACCAAAGGGTTTACCCCCTTCTCGTGGACAGCATGACCATGGCATTCCCCTGATTCCAGGAAGTCAACCACCAAATGTACGTCCATATCAACACCCTTTTGCGCAAAAGAATGAAATAGAAAAGATAATTTAGGAGCTATTGGAGCGAGGGTCATACATCCTAGTACAATCCTTTACTCATCACTAGCAGTCATGGTGTTAAGAAAGGAAGGCACTTGGTGCATGTGTCTTGATTTTTAGGCGCTCAATAAGTTGATAATTAAGGAGAAATTTCCCACCCTAGTTATTGATGATTTTTTGGATGAACTTCATGGAGCAATTTTTTTCACTAAGCTGGATCTACGTTTAGAAATTAGGATACCACCAAATTGGGATGAAAGAGATAAACATACCTAAGACAGTCTTCAAACCACACAAAGGTCATTATGAGTTTCTAGTGATGCCTTTCAGTCTTTGTAATACTCCTTCCACTTTCTGGAGCTTGATGAACAAGATTTTCAAACCCTTCCTATCCAATTTTGTGGTGGTCTTCTTCAATGATGTCTCAATTTACAGTAAAGCATGGGAATCACAAATAGAGCATGTTGATAAGTCCTTGCAACTCTTGAGAGACAACCAATTATTCGTGAAGCAGTCTAAATGTGCTTTTGGGGCCCTTGATATTGAATATTTGGGTCACATTATAATTTAGGAGGGAGTACAAGTTGATCCCAAGAAAGTGACGACTATGCAAGATTGGCCCTATCCCAAAACACTAAAGAGCTTGAGGGAATTCTTAGGACTTAAAGGCTAGTATAGGAAAATTGTCAAAAATTATGGAAATTTTTTAGCTCCCCTAACACCACTCCTTAAAAAAGAATGCCTTCGTCTCGAGTTAGGTAGCAACACAGGGCTTCGTTGCTTTAAAGGATGCTATGTGGACTACTCTCGTATTGGCAGTGCTTGACTTTAATAACACTTTTGTCTTGGAATGTGATGCCTCAGGCAGAGGTCTCAAAGCAGTATTGATGCAAGAAGGATGCCCCATGGCATTCACCAATAAGAAATTGTGTGACAACAATTCGGGAAAATCCACATATGAGAAGGAAATGATGGCTATCCTTCATGTAGAGGAGACTTGGCTTCCATATCTCATGGTGAGGCACTTTCAGATCACGACTGATCATCATAGTCTGAAGTAATCCCCAGAGTAACATAAATGGGTCACCAAGATTTTGGGATATGATTATGAGATCATATATAAGAAGGGTAAAGAGAATGTTATGGCTAATGCTTTATCTAGACAATTTGAGGAGGACGGGTCACTCCTTGCCTTATCGTTTCCAAGTCCAAGATGGCTTGAGGAAGCCCACATTGAATGGTTAGCAAATAGTACTTTAATGCATCTCATCCAAAGGCTTCAAGTAGATCCCAACCCACCTAAAAGTTATACATGGCAACAAGATACATTGTGGTTTAAAGGACACATTGCTCTGGTGAAAGATTCAGCCCTAAAACAACGAGTCTTAGAGGAGCTACGTTCATCACTGATAGCAAGTCAATCTCTCTTTCATAAAACCTATGAAAGAACTAAGTGTTCATTCTTTTGAGATGGCATGAAAACAAATATCAAAGATTTTTTAGCACCTTATGACGCTTTACAGAGAAACAAGGGACAGATAGTGAAGATCCCAGGGGCATTGCAAAGGCTACCAATCCCAAAACAGATTTGGACAAACATTTCAATGGATTTTATTGTGGGACTCGCAAAAGTGGGAAACAAATTAGTCATCACGGTGGTTGTTGACCGTCTTTCAAAAGTTGCTCATTTTTGTGCCCTAGCTCATTCTTTCACGCCTTCCTCAGTGGCCTAGGCCTTCATGGATTAGATCTTTAAGCTATATGGTATGTCCACTTCCATTGTCTCGGTTTGGGATCCCACATTCACTAGCAAATTTTGGAAAGAGCGATTTAAATTTTATACTTAAAGGAACATAACTGAATATGAGGACTGAATATCATCCTCAAACTAATGGTCAAACAAAAGTTGTCAACAAGTAGTTAGAAACCTATTTGAGATGCTTTACTTCCAAAAAGTTGTACCAATGGGCACATTGGCTTCCCCTTGTCAAATGGTGGTACAACACCAATTATCATGGAGATACCAAAATGACCCCAAATGAAGTTGTTTATGGCTGAAAACCCTTGTTAGTGACATCCTATGTACCACGCACCTCCAAGGTTCATTCTGTAGATAGAATGCTTCACACCAAAGAAGCCATTATCCGTATCCTTAAGGACAACTTGGTTATGGTGAAAAATCGAATGAAACAAGAAGTTGATCAGGATTCAACATAGATCTGAATGTTCTTTCACCAAAGGAGATCAAGTGTTTCTTCGCCTGTAGCCTTAAAAATAGACATCACTCAAAGATAAAGTTGCCTAGAAGCTCTCTCCCAAGATAAAGTTCCCCATAAGCTCTCTCCCAAGTTTAATGGGACTCGCAAAAGTGGGCAACAAATTGGTCATCACGGTGGTTGTTGACCGTCTTTCAAAAGTTGCTCATTTTTGTGCCCTAGCTCATCCTTTCACGTCTTCCTCAGTGGCTTAGGCCTTCATGGATAAGATCTTTAAGCTATATGGTATGCTCACTTCACTAGCAAATTCTGGAAAGAGCTATTTAGACTTAAAGGAACATAGTTGAATATGAGGACTGCATATCAGCCTCAAACTAATGGTCAAACAAAAGTGGTCAACAAGTAGTTAGAAACCTATTTGAGATGCTTTGCTTCCAAAAAGTTGTACCAATGGGCACATTGGCTCCCCCTTGTCGAATGGTGGTACAACACCAATTATCATGGAGCTACCAAAATGACCCCAAATGAAGTTGTTTATGGCTGAAAACCCTTGTTAGTGGCATCCTATGTACCATGCACCTCCATGGTTCATTTCGTAGATATAATGCTTCACACCAAAGAAGCCATTATCCGTATCCTTAAGGACAACTTGGTTATGGTGCAAAATTGAATGAAACAAGAAGTTGATCAAGATTCAACATAGATCTGAATGTTCTTTCACTGAAGGAGATCAAGTGTTTCTCCGCATGTAGCCTTATAAATAGACATCACTAAAAGATAAAGTTGCCTAGAAGTTGTCTCGCAAGATAAAGTTCCCTATAAGCTCTCTCCGAAGTTCAATGGTCCCTATCATATCATACAATGCATTGGTCAGGTTGGCTACGAGTTGGCTCTCCTAGCTCATTCCAAGATTTATCCAGTTTTTCATGTCCTATTTGAAGAAGGTTGCAGGATCAAATTGTAAAGTGCAAACCATTCTACCAGAAATTGATGAAGAAGGTTCCATTTGGCTCCAACCAAAAGCAGTATTGGATACCAGAGAGCGTCAGTTACGCCAACATACAATCAAGGAAGTATTGATCTAGTGGAATGATATGCAACTAGAAGATGCCACATGGGAACAAACAATGATTTCCTCACTTTCAGCTTTGAGGACAATGTTGCTTTCGAAGAGGGAGGGCATGTTAGGGTCCTACCCTGACCCCCTTACTTATATACTTTATTAATGTACAAGTCCACCTTCCTTTAATAAGGCCCATTAAATAGTTAGTTAATAGTCGTTCATTGTAAAAAGACTCCTTTTTATTTATACGGCCCAAATTAGTTAGTCGACCCTCATTAGTATCACAACTCAATTTAAATTTTAAATCATTTAAGATTGATAGTGTGGTGATTTAAAGACCCATAAGTAATAGGTCAATTATATCTAATGTTTTATATTTTTACTTAATTTTGCTCCTAGGAGTTGACTTTGACACGTTCACATTGCCTATATGACATGATTTACTTTCCATTTCTATTGACCTATTGTGGTCATTACTGTACATCGATATCATTTCTTTCTTTCTTTCTTATGATGATTGACAATGCTATGGATGTTGTTCTATCCTAAAAGATGAGGACAAATTGTCTTTGTTTGGGCATATGTGGAGACACTCAAACATATCATGCATGCTAAGAATCATTATTTAGTATTATACAAAACCTTGATGAATGCAAATAAGACAAGATAATTTTATTAATGTCCAATAATGACCACAAAAGTAGTTCAATGTAATTGTTGAGTACAATAGTGTCCATACATAGTGGGAGCATGAAAAATGGCTCGTAAATAAAACAAGATGCAGAAAGCCAGTAACTAAGACCTAAAAACTAAGCACTAATAGTGGAAAACATATTTGAGAGAGATGGACACCAGTGTTATTAAAACTGCTCCAGTCCACCAAAACTGGCCGTTTTGGAGGCAAATCCGAGCTGACTGGTGGCACAGAACTGTTTTTGGTCGGTTTGGTAAAGAACCGGTCGATTCTGTATGGAACCGACCGGTTCCATACAACTTCTGTATGACGCATCGTGGACCCACAAAAATCATTTTAGAAAAACATCAATTGTTTAATAGAAGGGGGGCTTGTTATTGCACAATTTGTACTTGTCCAAAGCCCAAGACAAGTAGGGGAAATTGGCATAACTACAGGATAACCTATCACTGTCACCTTAATAGGAAATCCCCACGTTTTAGGGATAGACGATGTTTATCCGAGGGGAGGCATCCCCGGTAACCTAAAGGGTTGGAAAGCTAAGTTTATGGTCAAGTTTATCTCTCCTCTCGCTGGTTATCAAAGTCAAGAATGTCACAAAGTCTATGTCCGAAAACGATGAGGCAAACGGAAGATAACTTGTGTACCTGCCTAGAACATCTACAACAGAGCATATATATAGCAGTTTCCAGTACAAAATGATATTAAAGCCTCCAGACAATAGAAAATGTGAATATAAGCTAGTGATATAAAATTGCAGCAAAGTGAAAGTTTACAACAGCAAAAAATAATTTGTAACAGCTGCAAATAAAATACTTCAGAAATGCTTGAAAAGATAGTGAAAACTTAGCATTTATTATGTAGAATGATTATCAATTGTCACAAGCAAATTCTGGTAGGTTCAGCTAGCATATAAAGTTATTTATTCACAAAATTAGCAGTAATTAAGGTGGCTGTAGCAGTGTTTTGCAACAGCAGCCACTAAGTTAGTGTTTTAAGCTAAGTTAGGGTTAGGAGATGTTAGTATAAGCTTAAGAGAGTAATGTTTGAGTGTTTGATCAATCCTTCAACAAGAGAGATGTAAGAAACTAGTGCCTTTGAGGGCTTATGGAGTCAATTATATCAGCACAATAACTTGTCTAAGATGTATATACTTGTCTAAGAGATGATAAGGTGGAATCTTGAGGAGTAACACCTTAAGTGCTCAAGTACCAAGACTTGAAGAGAAAATTCAACTAGGGTGTAAGCACTTCTAGGCCCTAGTGATTTCTCCTCTTCTTAGACTCTTGAAATATATTCTATGCAACCAGAACTAGACAAAGCTTCTACAGTGCTAGCACTTTAGGGCTCTAGAAGTTTGTCTAGGCAAGATCTTCTTGACCAAAACTTTGCAAACAAAGAGCAAGAAAGAAATACCTTATGTTTGAAGCAAGCAATTTCATAATCTTCAACATCAACAATTAAACATACCATAGACATTTGCATGAATTGAAAATTGCAGATTTACTTACTTCACCAAGAATAATGAAGCACAAAAACCCTAGATTGCCAAAATTTCCACCAAGAAATGATCCAAGAAGCATCCACACAAGTCTCCAAGAAGTGCACATCAAAATTTCAGCCAATAAGCCTCAAAAAGGGCACAAATTTCAGTCCTCTCTCCAAGTGAGGAGAGTTATGATGAAAAAATGAAAATGGAAGCCATATTTATATGGAAAATCCTGGGCTAATTACCCAACAATTGTGTCTTTTCCCAATTTTGAGCCTACTTCTCAATTTCTTCATTAAAATAAAAATTAAATTCAATTTTTACAAAATGACCCTCAAAGGGTGATGTCATACCCCTTTAGGGTGACGTTAGGCTTGCTAAGGTGACGTTCAAGTTGGAAGGAGGTGGCGCTAGGCCTCCAAAGGAGGCTCATCATCATCACACGTGCCAAGTGTCACATCCAAGCTGGCTCATCATCTCAATCAAGCCCTAACGATGTCATGGGCTATGAGGGTGACGTCCCAGCCTCCAAATGCCAACGTCCTGGTGTGAGATAGATGGAATCTCTCTTCCTAAGCCTGCTAGAGTGCCTCCAAAGGCAAGGTCCTCTTTATTCATTGTGCAAAAGGTGATCACAAGCTAGCCCTAGACGTGGGCCTTTTGCATCCATATCTGGGCTCCAAAACCCCATGAAGGTCCGAACAAGTCATCTCCTCATGAACTCTTGTCCACTGGGAAAGGTCCTGTAAAGACAAACAAATACGCCCTCCAAGGGTCCATAAGTCACAAGAATCTGAAAATTCTATATTACTTCTTATTTGGTATTTTCCATAGCCTATTATCACATCTTCGAAGACTTGTCGAGGGCAAGGAGTGTTGATTTCAAGGTGGAACCAGTCTCTGCTTGGTATCCAGCCTTATGGAGACACAAAGCTCAATACAATTTCTACTCGGTCCACAACAGTTTTATTTTTATTTCAAAAAAATAATCTTTGGTCCTAACACATTGAAACTATCACTTGAGGCTGTCTCCTTTCTTGCAGAGAAAGGAATTTTTGAGACTATAGAGGATTTCAGTGTTCTAAGATTATTCGGTTTCCAAGAGAAACCTTTCTTGCTCCCCTTCTATGTATCTGATAGACACTTTGTCATCGAAGTGTGTTGACAGTACAAGTATTGGACACACTTCTTCAATGAAAAAAGGAAGAAGCAGTTCATTCCATTGCCTTTGAGAGTTGGAGAAATTGTTGTCAAGCATATTTCCCACTTGGAGGAAATTGCAAGACAATTTGACCAACTTGGCCTAAAGGAAGCTAAATGCATCTAGGGTTTTGACCCTAATGATCTATTTTCTACACACATGTCCTTGGTGGGATACTCTTCTTATTTATGCAAGTCTGAACAATCAAAATCTCCCCGAGACCTCAGTTGATGAAGCTCTGAATGATATCGAAGAGTTAGCTAGCACTAATGAGTGTTACAGACAAAAGGGCAGAGAAGTAACAAACAAAAGCCCTATTTTACCCAGTGTTTCATAGAGAAGTACTGCTGCTAAAACAAAACCTAGAAGTAGCTGTCTGGAAACAAGAAAAACACATGTCGGGAATTCAGATGATGGAAGTGACAAAGACCCTATGAAGAAAAATTTGGAAAAATCCCATGTTGTGCATACTTCTGCTAAAAGAAAGAGAGGAACTCAAAAAACGAGACTGAAAATACTTGAAATTGAAGAAAGTGCGCGAGCTATGGATGCAGACAAAGTGTTAGAGGAACCCAACTGGTCAGAACAACAACTGCTGGAAACTTGGGAACTTGTTGAGGCTCCGGTTACCCAAGAAATAGAGATATTTGAAGACGAATCTGTCACACTTCACTATGCGGCCTACCATAAAAATTCCAAAAAAGTGTTAGTAGAGAAGGTTAACATGAAAAATAAGAAAGTCTTTGAAAAATGGATATCAAAAATTGATTTCAATGGGTTGCGCCCTAAAAAATTGTATAGGCTCACGAGGCAATCGGGGAAGCACTAAAAGAGTCCATTTTTGATATTGAGAAAGAATTTAATTGTAAAAGAAAAATAAAGGAATTAGAGAAAGATGTATTTCTGAAACCATTGTTTGTTGAGCCTTTAACTGCAATTCAACAACACTTACTCTTGAAAACATCCCAAAAAGCAACAATAAGTTGAAAGGTTCCTCTAGTCTGATGTTTGCTGTGAGAAAATACGTTGTAGATGGAATTTAAAAAAGGAATAGACCTAATCCATGAAATCTGGGAGCTAGCACATAGTTCAACCCGTTTTTCAACAAGGATTATGCATTTTAGAGAATATCTCTAAAAGGATCTAGAGAATGACGAAGGTTTTTACAAGAACGCTATGGGAACATTTGAGGCAAACGCTTCAATATTAAGTGACACCCATAGAAGAGAGCATAACCTTCCATCTAGTATCCGAATGAAGCAAATTAATGCTTGTTCGCTGAAAAGAATTAAAAGTTTAAGAAAAACGTTGTCTAAATTAGATGCTGTGAAAATCAAAAGAGCTAACCTGTTTCTAAAACTTGTTGATCTTAGAAAGGAATTAGATGGCCCTAATTTATTAATGGATACTATACTTATGTCTAAACAACAACTATTGGAACAACTTGAAGTGTTAAAAGTTGCATGGGCGAATGAGTTTACTGACTCAATTGAATTCTCTGAAGATGAGGTGGAAAGGTATTGAATTCCAATACATTAGTAAGAATGATGATATTGAGGACACATTGCACCAATTGAGTATTGATTCAAGGTAAATGGAAAATGAACTATTTGAAATAAAAATCAAGCACGAAATAACGGTTGCTCTCATGAGGGAGTACATAGAAGAGTGGTTGAGAAAAGCATTAATCAGGATCACCAAGACATATCAACATGAAGCGGTTACAACGATTATGCCACCTCCAACACAACAACAACCATCTACAAAGGACGTCTCAACAAG
>JZKD02S1853211.1:43234-57669 GCA_000966675.3 Picea glauca
AGATTCATATCAACCAATCATTGTGGAGGTGTATGAGCAAATAGATAACATGCTGGGGCAGATTAAAGACATTGTTGAGGCTAGAGATGTCAACCTATATAATCATATTCATGTAGAGGTGAAAAAACGATGGGAAATGCTAAATATTCCACTACATGCCTTAACATATGTGCTAACACCTAAGTGCTATCATGTATCATGGCTTTCATCACCAACACTTGGTGGTGGGTCCAAGAAAAAACCACACAAAGATCCAGAGGTGCAAAATGGTTATATGACAACATTAGAAAAAATGGTCCCGGACGAGGAGTGTGACATCGTACAGAGACAATTGAGCCAGTACATCCTTAACCATGTTGCCTTTGGGACAAACCTTGCAATTAGAGATCGAGGGAATTTGAATTCTCTCAAGTGGTGGAACATGCATGGCGGTGTTTCCCCACAGCTCCAACGTTTGACAACACGAGTGCTTTCATAGGTGGTGAACACTTATTTTTCAGAGAGGTGTTGGAGCACCTTAAGTTTCATCCATAGCGTCAAAAGAAATAGGTTGAATGTAAACTAGTCAAGGAGCTTGGTTTATGTTCATTACAACTTGCAATTGTTGTCCCATTACTGTGAGGAGGCGAAGATGGATAAAAACTTGAAGTGTTAGGACAACAATCCAGAGGAGGATACTTTGGAGGATGGAGTATTGCTTTTAGAGCAATTGGAGAATGCTCTTTTGGATGATGATGATCATGTTGAGATGCCACCCCCATCCACTTCCATAGTCCCCATGTCTAGGACTCCAAGTACAACACTAGGGGCTTCATCTTCACTTCTGCCGCAACCGTCTACATGTACTTCTGCACAATTTCGTCCTTCTGAGGAGGCTCCACTACCACCACGAGGAGGCCCACGCAACAATCGTGGTGGTGGAAGAAGGATGGGATAGTTGTTTGAGTTTCTCCTTTTTCATTACTTTATATGTCATAGTCTATAGATGATAGATTCATAGTATTTAGCAACTAGCTAAGTTTAAAGTTTAAACTTATTGTTTTGGACCTTTCGGTCTTCATACTTCAATGCAGATGGCCTATTTTGTAAACATAAGTATTTGGTCATGACTCATGTTATTGTTAACAATTGCTGGATTATGGATAACTGATTTCATTCCATAAGTTAATGGTCTACTTTCTATTATATGGCTTAAAAATTTGTATGTTGGTTTGTAAGTTTGTAATTGCTAGATTCTAGATGGTTGATGCTGGAATGATTAATCATTGATGTACTATGGATGCCATTTCTATCTATATTAATGTACAAATATGCATGGTTTCATATGTTCTACAACTAATTTGTCTTTCTGCATGTTTTTTTAATATATATATAACAAACGCTCTTGGGACGCTCCCACTTCGGAGATTTTTGGAAAATGATGCTCCTGATGCTTCCGCTTCTCTCCACTCTCTGGCAACATTGGCATAAAGTAAACTAACTCGCTATCAAAAAAGATACATGAGAAGAGCATGGAAGAGTTAGTGCAAGAAAAGTAGTATGTTGTTCCCTTACTGCATAGACTGTTGTCCTACTAGTGCATAGATTGGTCTCTTGAATTTGTAGTCCTTAAGAAGAACAACGCTATGGCAATAAATGAACACTCACTTCAAGCGAATCATGCCTTGGAATGGTGGCCCTTCATTTGCCACTGCTATCAAGGCACACTTATGATTGAGGCCACACTTGCAAATGGCAGGAGAAATAAATCTGTAGATATCATCCAAGGAATTTCTAGATAGAATGGGGAAATGCAATGACACTCTGCTAAGATCAACAGCTGGCCCTCCAACCAAGGAAATCACTAGTTAATATGTAAAGGAACTAGAATTGATTGCAATGTTGAAACTCACACACCTCTATACAACTGGAACGTGCTTCGAGATGGTAGTTTTTGAAGGAAAAATGCTCCTGGGAAGTATCCAAGCTTTCAATACCCCTCCCTATGATTATGGAGCATTTTGTACCTGGTCCAAAGCTCCCGGGAGCACGGAAATGGTGGGAATGGGTTTTCCAACTCCAGATAGTGGTGGTACCCATGCAACTTTGCTGCAAAGTATTTAATTAAGTAGATATCTGTTAAGAAAGTTGTTTACCATGGTTAATTCTTCCTGCAATTTTACATACTATGGTAATCGAAGACTAGATTTCCTCGTTCATAATGTTCAATGATTGATTTATCTATGAACCAATGTTGTCTTTTGTGATGAGAAAAAATATTGGGATAAATATAAGCTAAGATATGATATGATAATCCTCTTAATGTCCAACTAATGACCACAAAATATAGGTCAATGGGACCAAAATCTGCATAATACAAAGTGGGATTGCAAGTACAGCTCCTAGAGCTAAGTTAACATCAATAGGAAAATATCTAAGATGCAAGAAACATGCCATAAAAAGATAAGAAATTAGTCCAATAAAGGAAGATAAGGACCGAGACATGAAAAGAAACAATACATAGGTGAAAACTCCACCCTTGTATGATGTGAAGTGGTGCTGGAACAAGATCTGAGGCCGCCAGTGAAGGGGGAAACAGAGAAGGAGAAGTCTCATCATCTGAGTCCTCAACCACTGTGAAGGGGCCAATGCACTGTCTGAGAAGGTCGTCCAGAGAGTAACCTGGTTGAGTGGCCCTGGCTGCATGTTCCCAAAAAGTTGTGTGTAGGTAGTCAAGAAGTTTGAAGACAGAAATTCATTATTACCAGAGGTCTGTTCTTGGTTAGAGATTATTTATTTGCTTCTGGTAACCTCTATTTAGGAAATCAAGTTCAATTGTTTAGCATGGTCTGTAAACTAAACCAGTGAAATATGAATACCTATCCTATGTTTTAATATTTTAGAGCAGTTGTACCGAATTCATATGTTTTCAAAACATTGGCATGGATGTCTCATGGTCTGCTCTGTTGGGATTTTTATTTACTTGTTTCTATCATGCATGCTTGTAAACTTATTATGAGCACTTCAATTTATTTGCACTGAAATTAGAGTAATTTGCTAATTATTACTATGGTGAAGTTTCTATAATTCACTGTCTAAGAAATGAGCCTTCTCGTTGTGAGAATGTTGTGTCTGTGTCTATTAATCAGGTTGATTCTTCATGCCTGTTTCTTAGTTTTAACTTTGATTATGTTTTACTATCCTCTAATATTCCTTCTTTGTATGTAGCTTATAAGAATAACTGTAGCAAATCTCCATTACATTTGTTGTGTTTTTATTTTATTTTGATGTCTTTCATAATTTTAAATTATTTTATTTAATGGGTTCAGATTTTACCAAAAGCGATGCTCGACTTCCTGGATGCACCTGTTCCTTTTATTGTAAGTTCAGTATTTTCAGACTTTGTAGCAATTCATATTCTATTTTATTATGGAATAAAAGGTTATGAGAACCAACTTGAGAAAACTTTGTCCAGTAGCTATCCTGGATGGTTAGTCCATTGTTAAAATCAAGTAGACGGGAATGCCTGTATTAATGGATAACATCGAATGATATTAAAAATGATAACCTTGAAACTTTACTCTCATGGATAGGGTATTACTGATGCTACTTAATATGCTTAATTTTGTTAGATTGCCATTCTCATGCTGGGAATTTGTTCTGCTGTTGTATGTATTTGCAAAACCAGGCATTCAGTTTATGTTGTAGGCTAAAAGTAGTTTGACAGATATCTGCTTGAAATGGCGCATTCTTGGTGTTGTATGACTGGCATTAGTGTTGGTTGAATATTGTTATAGGGGAAATTTCAGAAATTGATTAAATTTAAATTTTTTGTATGCCAACTTTGTTAGGGCTGTGGCAAGCACTTATGTTCTGAACATCTTATGTATATCAGATTTCTATTGTAATTTCTTGTTATCCCCAACTCTTGAAAATGATCATATCTTTGTTTTATATACATTGAAAACAAAAGAAACCTTTTATCAATGGAATGTGATTCTATTTTAAATGTCCAAAATCAGCCTCATATTCATATTAGACTTTAGAATGATGTGGCAATAACCAATTCCATTACATTTCCTCTCTGCTTGAAATGCCGCATTCATGATTTTGTACAATCAGCAGTAGTGTTGGTTGAATATTGTTATAGCGAAAATTTTGGAAATTGATTAAATTTAAAGTTTATGTAATGCATCTTTGTTAGGGCTGTGGCCAGCACTTGTGTTCTGAACATTTTGTGTGTCTCAGATGTTTATTGTAATTGATTGTTATCGCCAATTCTTGAAAGTTATCATTTCTTTGTGTTTATACATGGTAGAAACAAAAATTACCTTTTATCAATAGAATGTGATTCTATTTTAAATATCTAAAATCAGCCTCAGATTCATATGAATATGATGTGGCAAAAAGCAATTCTATTACATTTCCCTCCTTCGCAATACACTTGTGCAAAAACCAAACCATGAAGGTATCTATTCCTTTGATAGGGCAGGGGAAAATTCAGAACCTGATTAAATTTAAAGTTTTTGTAATCCATCTTTATCAGGGCTGTGGCAAACACTTGTGCTTTGAACATCTTATGTTTATCATTGCTTGTTATTGCCAATTCTTTAGAATTGTCATTTCTTTGTGTTTATTTATAATATTAAAATCAAACGAAACCTCTTATGATTGGAATGTGATTCTATTTTAGAGATCTAGAATCAACCTCAGATTCATATTAGTTTGATGTGGAAAAAAGCCAATTCCATTACATGTCCTCTCTTCACAATACACTTATGGCAAAACTGAGTCATGTACTTCCTTTTGATTTTTGTTTTTCTTTCATTTATTGGGAAAAAAATCTTCTAGTCAAATTTTCAGGTATGGCCACTTAATTGCTTTATTAATTATTTTTGAGAGTGCACTGCACCTGAAGTGACGAGTTTGGAATGGCAGTGAACTCTATCAAGAAATAACATTGGCACATGACTTAAATACATGAGAGAAAGGAAAGAAACAATCACAACATTATTTATAGAAGGTGGAAATTATTATGAAGCTCTTATTCAAGTTGTAATTTATTACATTAGTATGTACATGTGGTCAAGAACAGTGCAGTTAGAATTTAGTAATGCAGCTCGACTCTGCCATTTCTGACCAGATTCACAAAAAAACTGTACAGGTTGAGCCAGCAGCTAACTTGGTCGGACTTGGGTGAGTCCATTGACTCAGCTGAGTGAGATCTGACTCGTTTGAGTCATTGACTGAGCTGACTGAAATCTGTCTCAGTTGAATCTGTTTGTCAAACATGAAAGACATGTTAGCCTGTTGGCGGAGCCAGTCTCAAAAAACACATTAAAAAAATACTATAAACTACAAAGACCTCAACCAACCTTAATAAAATCCCCTCTCGCCATTCTTACCCTTTTAAGTTCTCAAAACTTGCATTTGGACTGTTTGGAGCTGAAGAAACCCTTGCCTGGCAGTCTGCTGTTGTATCTTAGAAGTTATAATTTATGTATCTCAATGTGGTTTTTCCTTTTTGCACCCTTACATGCAATATAAATCTATTAAACTTGCATATTTGATATATATATTACTTTTTAAAATTATATTGTGTCAGCTCCAAGTTGAAGGACTTGCTGAGTTTGAGTTTGATTACTATGATCAACAGAGCATAGAGGTGACACACAAAATAACATGAGATTGCCTACAGTCCTGATGATAACCCACAACAGACACCTCTATATACACATAGAGGATCTTGTACATGACCATTTGGAAACACATTTGTTCTCCCAATTAACTAGACTGTAGAGTTTAAGACTTACCAATGGTGTCTTTGAATAACTTCGCAAAGTTGTGACTTAATACATGGACCACTTCATAAAGTAAATAAAATACATTGTCACAATAATAATAATAACTTCCATTGATCACTTGTTATTAAAGACAAAAGCGACTAGTGATAAAATATGAGAAAGTGAGCAACTTAGGACTAACAATTGTGCATTTGCTTATATAGGTTGGCATTCAACACAAGACCAATGAAGTGAGCTCGAAAATTTCAAATATAATCCGTGTGAATGTCTACAAAGATCAGGTATGCAATTTTTTGGTTTTCATTAGTGAGTGGAATGATAATCTAGATTCTAGATAAAGATACCAGGGAGTAATGGTTTTCAGGAATTTGATGAAGATTCAAGTCTCATGGCATTTTATTTTTCCGTATGGACTACCTTTGGCCTAGGAATTATGGTATCTTCAGGTTTCTTGTATGCCTCAAGCTAGTTGTTGTGCGCTAGTTGTGTGTGCTCAAAGTCTTTATGCTGTACTTGTTTAGTTTTTGCTGTCATTTATATTCAAAGATTATCTTTTTAACAGTAACGGGTCAATTAATGCTGTTGTGTATGTATATGTTTGAGATTTTAACTGCAAGTCTGGACTCTTTTCTAATCCTCATATGGTTTCTTGGATCTTGTTTTAACATTGGTCATCTCATTGTAGGTAAAGACATGTTCAATACCACAATTGCCTCGTCAGAAAGAGTTATCTTCAGCATTAGAACCTATTCATGCAAAACTGGCAGCAGAGGATGGCTCGGCAGGGAGACACCCAGTGTATAAGTGTAATGATGTGCAGGTGATGTTCAAAATTTTCAAACCATTGTTGCCTGATATAATATAGTCTATATATCTTTTTGGGTATACTAGAAATGTTAAAGTATGTGCTAGACTTTTTCATTTTCGTTTAGATTCCCCATTTTTCCTTTATAATTTTGAATAGTAGAAAACCTTTTGTACTTTTTTTGCATGGGGTGTGTTATGGATGAATCTTGTTTATTGCCTGTAAATAATAATCATCCGTGTGATAGTGAATGGGAACAAGAATCTACTCAGAAGATAGGAAATTGACATGGTAAAACACAATTACTGGAGCCATAGAAGTGAAAATTTTGATGATGGAATGGATTTGCTCGTAACCATTTGCAGGGTGTTTTGAGAGTGGGGAAATTGATGGAGTTATAATTTGGGTATAGCTGAGCTTCATAGGTTATTAAGGATGATTTGGTTATTCTGTTAGTTTTGACTTTTTATTGTATGATATGTCTAGGACCTAGGTATTCCAATTAATAGGTTTAGAACATGACACATGATGCAAAGCATGGGCACTCTATCAGCATGCCAATGGATGATAGGGAAATTTTAACACATTGTTTGGATTACCTTGTGTAATTTATGAAGTTTGTAAATAAAAATTTTGATTCTTCTCTCTTCTGACTCTCTGAGCGGGTATAAAGGAATGTCACATTGAAAGGGAGACCATCAAAAGATAAAATACTGAAAACTTTCAAAGGATACTATGCAGATTTCACTACTTGGGAAATATGTGATGGAGGTTGCCAATGGATTGCTGAGTTTTACAGATTCTTGATTTTCTATCTCATCTTCCAAAGTTATCATGCCACAATACTGATCACCTTAGGACTTTACTTCTCCTCCTTTGGATATCCAAATCATGTGTAACAAATATGATAAGATAAGATAATTTTACTGATGTCCAAGGAATGACCGCAATATTAGGCCAATGTCAATAAAAAGTACAATCTATTGTAGGCACATAGTGGGAGTGCAAAAGTAACTGTGATCACTCATCTAAAAGAAACAAAATAGCTAAAGATCCAAATGATAATAACCAGAAATAATACAGATACAAAGCCCATGTGAAGCATACATGATGACAAAAAACAAAACAGAAACAACTATCCGTCCCCAACTGTAAAGGTGAAAAGAGGGAGCGTCTCAAGGTCCACTAGAGCTAGCAACAAAATGGTGGGAGGAAGAAGAAGATGATACCCCAACTGATTCATCGATCATAGAGGAGCTGATACATATAGCTTTTTCTCAAATGCATAGAAACATGATCCAGGGCTTAAGGAGCATAAGTTGCTCATAGAGGAGGAAACATGTTCCTTGTTAACCAATGGAATTGAGGCATATCCATAAAACAAACACTAGTATGGGGCCTTGTATCTGAAGAACAAGGGAAGATTGAATATGAATATTTTTTCTCTTTTTGAAGACAAGGGAAGTAGAAAGCGCTCCTTTTCTTTGAATTGAGCTTGATTGTTGCATCCTGAAAGAGGAGAGGATTTGTTAGTTATGCCATTTGTAGGAAGTGGAGTAAAGGGAGTATTTCATCTCCAAGTGCCCTACTATAATGACATTTGAGTGAGATATCACAACCTTTTTTATGACTTGGGGGAATACCTCTCCACTTTCATCCACTACCTCGAGAGATGCCCAATTCTTTATATGCATAAGGTAGTGAATATTTGATGACAAACCTTACATGATTCCTTTATATATCCTCTTTCTCCTAGTCTACGTCATTGTTTAGTGCTAACAAGCATTGCATAGACACCCCAATGCTCGACATGATAGGAACGAGATCAGTTAGACCTTATACAATGACTCACAATAGGGCTGAGATCCCCACGAGGCCTTAAAGGAGCATCCATTCTTAGCTTGTCCCTAGTTGTGGTCCAATCCGAGCTAGTCTCCTATCATAAGATTATTTCTCGCAACCTCAAATACTAGGGAAGTCTTTGCTCATGGTGCCCAAGCTTCTTGTAGGGTCACCCTACTAGGGCCTCTTGACCCTAGTTTCTCCCTTGACAATATTATTAAAAAATGTGAAGGTGCCTCCTTCGTTCTTGATGAAGTGATTAATACGTCCTCTTCTTCAATTTCTACTTCCTAATCTTGACCTAGTGGAGCTTTCTCTTACTTTTCCCTTTTCCTCTTTGATGTATGGTTTATTTCACATATTTCTCGCTTTTATCTTCTTTATTTGTTTTTCTTCCAGAGTAGCATTGCACACTCCTATAGATTATTACCACTCTTTGTACGTCTTAATCCCATTGAATTACTTTTTGGTCATTTGTTAGACAATAATAAAATTATCTTAGCTTATATCCACTCTCAACCAATTCTTTTGTGAATGGTTGCTTGAGAAGGGAAAGGCAAGGGTCAAAACTTTCTTTTGAATATGGTTCTTTTAGGAAGAACTTATGTGATTTCCAAGAGAGGGCTTTGCAAATTTATTGGAATTTGGCTATCATAGGAATCAATAAAAGCTAGAGAGAATAATTTTTGAGGTTTTTCAAATAACTTCAGTTTATGGAGATTTTGAGATGTGGTCTTTAATACAGTCCAGACTCCAAACAACCATTTCCCACTTTGTATCTACATTTAGTTAGACAACTGCCAATGTCTGAACATTTCCTGAATCCTAATTACTTGACATTCTGATCATTTTCCAAGTAAGTTATCTAGAAGAAGTTGGCATCTTTTGCTAATTGGTGAACATGTAGTATCACCACTGAATTGCTCTCTGAATCTGGTGGTTTGGGATGACCACTAACCATTTTTTACAGTTTTAGGTGTCAAAAAACATCCCAATGTATGCCAATTGGATAATAAAGAGCTAAATGAGAGGAGCCCAGATTCCATGTTGGATCTTCCCAAATATTGATTTGATGGTGATGTTCCAAATTCCATGCTAAAACTTCTCTAATTTGATTGTAGACCAATTGTCTGATTAAAGTGATGAAATCTGCACAACGCTCTTGTTGCTGTTGTTATCGTCCATTTGGTATTTTCTTAGTCTGTCATCTATAAACTGTTGTTGCCCATTTGAAAAATTGTTTATTGCTGTTGAAACTTTGAGTCTGAAAACCATCTTCAATATTCCTCCCTTTGTCAGCTGAAAGGAGAGACATCACGGGTTTTCCTATGGGTTACCCTTAACCAATTCTTCACTGTTTCAGGTGGCTTTTGGTTTACCACTAACCATCTTCACTTGATTTGTGCACTCCCCCCCCTTAAGGTGCAAGAGAGTGAAGACCTTCTACTGCAAGATATGTCTTTACTCGAGATTGAATTCTTCGGTAATACTGAAATATTTGCTTGGTTGTTGATGTCCATTGCCAAGGGTCGATCCACTCATAGTGAATCTTTAATCTTGCAGGTTTGTTTCTTTTGGAGCATTTGTCCGTTGAATGATTCTTCTTGCCACAATGTTGACAAGGATGGAGATCAAAACATTGATCTTCCATGTGACTAGTGTGATTGCAATGTTGGCACTTTGGTTTTTCCTCATTGGTTTTTGATGTCTCTTTATGAAGAAATCCTCCACTCACAAACTTAAACGGTTTGGAGTAATCTAGGATATGAAAGATATCATCTTTGTCATATCCTAACCCATGTCAGTTTTTGTTAAATTGCATTTCTTCCCAAGGTCTGATGTTTGGCTTGGAAAGAGAAAGATGCACTTGTTCATGCACAACTTCATCTTCATCTGCACTTGTATCTGAAGTTGGCTCACTGAGTTGCTCCTGCATTGAATGTTGATCTTCTTCATTGGCTCATCGATGGCCTCCCATGGAATTACCAGTCCCCTTAAGACTAAAGGAGCTCTGATACCATGCTAAGAAATAGAACACAGAAGACATGACCAACAATATGATGGAAAAGGCCTCAAGCCATCTTGTTCAACAATTCACACCAAAGTTACAAATATATAGTACAATGGGTGATGCCACCTCATAGAGAGATTTGCTCTAGATCTTAACACCTTGCATGGTGACTAGGCTAGGAAATCTTAAATAACTCACTTAGTCATCATTTGAGGATAAATCACTATTATCCTAAGTGAATAATACAACTTAAGGTGACAAGAAAACTTAGTGATTGGTAAGGTAAGCCGTATGCTAGCACACCCCTCTTATCCATTCATTTTCTAAGATGTGTGGCTATCCCTAGGATTGTGCACTTCTCTTAGGATATTGTTTTGTTGGAGATGTTTAGGAGGGCACACCAAGTGGAGGAATATTGTATTATTTGTTGGCATCTTGACAACTTCCATTAACCTTTTTGAGGAGGACATTGGAGAATTTGAGTCATTATTCTACTATTCTTAGGAGGGCGCATCACCTTCCTTGGCTCTCATGCTTGGAGATTTGCACATGTGACATGGCCACACTTATTTTATTGGTTGTTTTACTTGCCCTCTCAAGTTAGTTGAAGGATAATCATATTTTATTTTTTCGTAGGTTAGATCTAGGGTTTTGCTAGAGATATTATTATTTTATTATGGAAGTTGTTGTGCCATAACTTTATATAACTAAGGCTCCTCTCATTGTAATGGTTGTTGATACTTTGGAGAAACACTAGAGGCATTTGCTTTGTATTTTGTTGAAGCTTTTGGGTACTTGTTTGGGATCTTATTGCTAAAGACTAATGGTTGATTTTCTTGCATCAAGTTTGTAATCAAAGGCTGGAAATGACAGATAATGTTGTTCATTTTAAAAGAGCTTATTTGTGAATGATTGTCCATTTATCTCTTTGCATCTATGTGCTGGAAATGTATTCATGTGCTTAATTTTTTAATTGGTATTGGAAATGAATTCATGATTTGATGATAGATGAACCCTTTGATACAACTCTAAAGGTCTTTTGTAATTAGAATTCCTCTCAAGATAAATCTGATTTGGTGGACAACGTTATATGTTGGTTAATAAGTCCTTAATATGGGTTGTTTGCCTTCATATTTTCACAAGAAAACCATATATACTTGCTGCCCTATGACTCCACATGCCCAACTTTGTCCTAAGCACTAATCCTACTCTTGACCATCTTCATAAAGTTCCTAAAACCAGCCATTGAAGTTTCTGGTTTGAAATTTGAAATTATTAAAGGCAAAATCAGAGTTAGATTTCATTCCATGAGCCCAAAAGTAACATTTTGTTGGCTGTTTTTTAGATCTGAATTTACATAAAAAATCAGCTTGTTTAGATCTTTTATTTCCCAACAAAGGAATCCTTTTGCTGTCCTAAAATCTGAAGTGTATTGTTGAATCATCCATAAGATCAGATTTGCCTGCAAGCCTAAAAATCCTCTTGCTTTAGCATCTTTTGTTAGGCTTGTTTGGTGTGTAACAAATTTGGAATTTATATCAGAAAATTACATTAGAAACCAAATTCACTTTGAGCCATAAAAACCTTCCATTTAACCATCTTTTGTGGGCTCAATTTCTATCTAAACAAATCTGCAATTTACCTCTGCAAGTACAATACAAACCAGATTTATATTGAGCCTAAGAAGTCATCCATTCACTTGTCTTTTATAGTTTCATTTTCTGTTTCTCTTAAATCTAGAAATTAAATTAAAGAATCATTATAAAACTAGATTTGGACAACGTTCCTTGGACCCTTTGTTGTTTACACCTTTATTCAAGACTTAATGTATAGGGATTTCCCCCCTGAGTTGGAAGGGAACCAACCTAAAGAGTGGGAGAGAGTTATTGAAGTGACATTGGATAGCCTCTCCAAGTTGCCCTTAGGTCTTCACTTTATGAATCAGTTCTTTAACACCTAAGGTGAGGGTTGGAGTTGTAATAAGGCTCAACACCCAATCATGGTTATAGATGTACTTGGTTATTTGTTTGCATTCATAAACAATAGCATGCACCCACTCTGACTTCCCTTTGTCCTCCGAAATAGGATATAAGCAATGGGTAGCACTCAGAGTACAAAAATATTAGGATGTTTATCACATAGAAATTTTCTAGCGACCACATAATTTGCAGCATTATCCGTGATTAGTTGGACAACATGTTTGACCCAATTACTTCTGCAACCTCTGCCAATATTGAGTATATTAGATTTGCATCCTCCACATGTAAGGATGCATCAATGGATTTCAAGAGCATGGGTTTTTTAGGAGAGGCTAAAAGAAAATTGAAAATTGTTAATTCCCCCAATCTAACCACCTGTCTAACATAATGGTCAAGTACTCTCCCATGAACTTTTAAGGCCTTTTAACCAATGCTGTAAATCTTGTCTCGGGAAAGTATCGGCGAGGGTTTGGAATGTAACTTCTCGGTGACATCGGTGGAAAATATCGGAATATCTCGGAAAATGTCGCAAGACAGGGGTCTAACTAGGAATATTTCGGAATATCTCTAACTGCACATCTAGCTCTTTCCCAATAAGTTCACTATAATTAGGAGCTTTGTATATGGGGCCAGCTCCTGTGGTAACATCTACCATGGGATGATAAAAATGAGACTTTGCAATGTTAAATGAGAGGCTGTCATGGTAAAAACTTCCTCGTTGCCATATCTAACTCTTTCCACTTTTTTTGGTTAAAACTCTTCAAGGTCGTTTGAACTACTGGGGTTGTGTGAGAAAGGAGGTAAGGAGAGGTGATACTTGGACTTGCTGCAGCACTTGATGAGCTACTGCTGGGAGGTGCTGTTGGAGATCTACCCATTCCTGCAACTTCTAACTTCATCCTAGCTCTTCTTGCATTGCTTTCTTTGATGTTATCCAAAGCAACTTACATTTAGGTTGTGACTTCTACTGGGCAACAATCACAAACTATGACATCTTTGCATGGGATTCTCTCTAGGTAGTGTTTCAACCTGTTTATACCTCCAAACATAACCGTCGGATAGTATTTGCACTTGACTTGCTTGTCATCATTTGGATCCACCTAGACACAATGTTCCCATCCTTGATTAGGAGATATCATCGATTTGGACTTAGGAGCCATGGATAGAATCTAGTAGATTGGTCAAAAATTAAAAAACTCAGCGTTTCATATGCTAGCTGATTCATTAAAAAATTATTAAACATTCAAGCCTGAAATAGAAAAAAACATCAGAAGCGTATACTTGAACAAACCTTCTTTACACAGCAACAACATAACCGACTGAGTCCTTCACCTAGCAAAAATGCAGCAAATAAAATGACGCTCCTTCACAAAGCAAATAAATATGCCCCTCCTTCACACAGAAAATAAAACGCCCTTCTTTTACACAACAAATAAATTTCCTAGAAATCCTCAGGCTCCTTCGCAAGCATACTCACAAACGAGCAGAACTCGGCCTCCTTCACAAACTGTTAAATACACTCAGCAAATAAAATTACCACTCAGTCACACAGTCACATCTGCAGCAAATAAGAAATTGAAATGATGAGATATGAGAGTGAAATGAGAGGGGGTTTGTATCTAATGTTGATTTTAGGGTTTCAGGTTTTTCATTCCTGGCATTTTCCCCCTCCAAAACCTGTTATTACCTCCAAAAATTGGTGTTGGGGTCCACAATTGCACACCGGGTCAGGTTTGCGAGTTTCTGGATAGACTCTAGAGTCTAGCAATTCCTCACAAGTTTGTCCAAGTATGCCAACTCGTGAGTCTCCTTGGTGAGTTTGAGTTGAGTGCTTGTTTTAAAGGAGACTCACCAAGTCTCACACGAGTTAAACTACAAAGATTTTAATTGTAAACTACTTCAATTCTTGAATTGTAAACTTTAAAGTTTAAGACTTTCTATTCAAAATTGATATTTTTCTTTATAATATATATATATATATATATATATATATATATATAGTCTTAAACTTAAAA
>JZKD02S1853211.1:74776-85668 GCA_000966675.3 Picea glauca
TAGATTGCCATTCTCATGCTGGGAATTTGTTCTGCTGTTGTATGTATTTGCAAAACCAGGCATTCAGTTTATGTTGTAGGCTAAAAGTAGTTTGACAGATATCTGCTTGAAATGGCGCATTCTTGGTGTTGTATGACTGGCATTAGTGTTGGTTGAATATTGTTATAGGGGAAATTTCAGAAATTGATTAAATTTAAATTTTTTGTATGCCAACTTTGTTAGGGCTGTGGCAAGCACTTATGTTCTGAACATCTTATGTATATCAGATTTCTATTGTAATTTCTTGTTATCCCCAACTCTTGAAAATGATCATATCTTTGTTTTATATACATTGAAAACAAAAGAAACCTTTTATCAATGGAATGTGATTCTATTTTAAATGTCCAAAATCAGCCTCATATTCATATTAGACTTTAGAATGATGTGGCAATAACCAATTCCATTACATTTCCTCTCTGCTTGAAATGCCGCATTCATGATTTTGTACAATCAGCAGTAGTGTTGGTTGAATATTGTTATAGCGAAAATTTTGGAAATTGATTAAATTTAAAGTTTATGTAATGCATCTTTGTTAGGGCTGTGGCCAGCACTTGTGTTCTGAACATTTTGTGTGTCTCAGATGTTTATTGTAATTGATTGTTATCGCCAATTCTTGAAAGTTATCATTTCTTTGTGTTTATACATGGTAGAAACAAAAATTACCTTTTATCAATAGAATGTGATTCTATTTTAAATATCTAAAATCAGCCTCAGATTCATATGAATATGATGTGGCAAAAAGCAATTCTATTACATTTCCCTCCTTCGCAATACACTTGTGCAAAAACCAAACCATGAAGGTATCTATTCCTTTGATAGGGCAGGGGAAAATTCAGAACCTGATTAAATTTAAAGTTTTTGTAATCCATCTTTATCAGGGCTGTGGCAAACACTTGTGCTTTGAACATCTTATGTTTATCATTGCTTGTTATTGCCAATTCTTTAGAATTGTCATTTCTTTGTGTTTATTTATAATATTAAAATCAAACGAAACCTCTTATGATTGGAATGTGATTCTATTTTAGAGATCTAGAATCAACCTCAGATTCATATTAGTTTGATGTGGAAAAAAGCCAATTCCATTACATGTCCTCTCTTCACAATACACTTATGGCAAAACTGAGTCATGTACTTCCTTTTGATTTTTGTTTTTCTTTCATTTATTGGGAAAAAAATCTTCTAGTCAAATTTTCAGGTATGGCCACTTAATTGCTTTATTAATTATTTTTGAGAGTGCACTGCACCTGAAGTGACGAGTTTGGAATGGCAGTGAACTCTATCAAGAAATAACATTGGCACATGACTTAAATACATGAGAGAAAGGAAAGAAACAATCACAACATTATTTATAGAAGGTGGAAATTATTATGAAGCTCTTATTCAAGTTGTAATTTATTACATTAGTATGTACATGTGGTCAAGAACAGTGCAGTTAGAATTTAGTAATGCAGCTCGACTCTGCCATTTCTGACCAGATTCACAAAAAAACTGTACAGGTTGAGCCAGCAGCTAACTTGGTCGGACTTGGGTGAGTCCATTGACTCAGCTGAGTGAGATCTGACTCGTTTGAGTCATTGACTGAGCTGACTGAAATCTGTCTCAGTTGAATCTGTTTGTCAAACATGAAAGACATGTTAGCCTGTTGGCGGAGCCAGTCTCAAAAAACACATTAAAAAAATACTATAAACTACAAAGACCTCAACCAACCTTAATAAAATCCCCTCTCGCCATTCTTACCCTTTTAAGTTCTCAAAACTTGCATTTGGACTGTTTGGAGCTGAAGAAACCCTTGCCTGGCAGTCTGCTGTTGTATCTTAGAAGTTATAATTTATGTATCTCAATGTGGTTTTTCCTTTTTGCACCCTTACATGCAATATAAATCTATTAAACTTGCATATTTGATATATATATTACTTTTTAAAATTATATTGTGTCAGCTCCAAGTTGAAGGACTTGCTGAGTTTGAGTTTGATTACTATGATCAACAGAGCATAGAGGTGACACACAAAATAACATGAGATTGCCTACAGTCCTGATGATAACCCACAACAGACACCTCTATATACACATAGAGGATCTTGTACATGACCATTTGGAAACACATTTGTTCTCCCAATTAACTAGACTGTAGAGTTTAAGACTTACCAATGGTGTCTTTGAATAACTTCGCAAAGTTGTGACTTAATACATGGACCACTTCATAAAGTAAATAAAATACATTGTCACAATAATAATAATAACTTCCATTGATCACTTGTTATTAAAGACAAAAGCGACTAGTGATAAAATATGAGAAAGTGAGCAACTTAGGACTAACAATTGTGCATTTGCTTATATAGGTTGGCATTCAACACAAGACCAATGAAGTGAGCTCGAAAATTTCAAATATAATCCGTGTGAATGTCTACAAAGATCAGGTATGCAATTTTTTGGTTTTCATTAGTGAGTGGAATGATAATCTAGATTCTAGATAAAGATACCAGGGAGTAATGGTTTTCAGGAATTTGATGAAGATTCAAGTCTCATGGCATTTTATTTTTCCGTATGGACTACCTTTGGCCTAGGAATTATGGTATCTTCAGGTTTCTTGTATGCCTCAAGCTAGTTGTTGTGCGCTAGTTGTGTGTGCTCAAAGTCTTTATGCTGTACTTGTTTAGTTTTTGCTGTCATTTATATTCAAAGATTATCTTTTTAACAGTAACGGGTCAATTAATGCTGTTGTGTATGTATATGTTTGAGATTTTAACTGCAAGTCTGGACTCTTTTCTAATCCTCATATGGTTTCTTGGATCTTGTTTTAACATTGGTCATCTCATTGTAGGTAAAGACATGTTCAATACCACAATTGCCTCGTCAGAAAGAGTTATCTTCAGCATTAGAACCTATTCATGCAAAACTGGCAGCAGAGGATGGCTCGGCAGGGAGACACCCAGTGTATAAGTGTAATGATGTGCAGGTGATGTTCAAAATTTTCAAACCATTGTTGCCTGATATAATATAGTCTATATATCTTTTTGGGTATACTAGAAATGTTAAAGTATGTGCTAGACTTTTTCATTTTCGTTTAGATTCCCCATTTTTCCTTTATAATTTTGAATAGTAGAAAACCTTTTGTACTTTTTTTGCGTGGGGTGTGTTATGGATGAATCTTGTTTATTGCCTGTAAATAATAATCATCCGTGTGATAGTGAATGGGAACACGAATCTACTCAAGATAGGAAATTGACATGGTAAAACACAATTACTGGAGCCATAGAAGTGAAAATTTTGATGATGGAATGGATTTGCTCGTAACCATTTGCAGGGTGTTTTCAGAGGGGGAAAATTGATGGAGTTATAATTTGGGTATAGTTGAGCTTCATAGGTTATTAAGGATGATTTGGTTATTCTGTTAGTTTTGACTTTTTATTGTATGATATGTCTAGGTATTCCAAATAGGTTATTAAGGATGATTTGGTTATTCTGTTAGTTTTGACTTTTTATTGTATGATATGTCTAGGTATTCCAATTAATAGGTTTAGAACATGACACATGATGCAAAGCATGGGCACTCTATCAGCATGCCAATGGATGATAGGGAAATTTTAACACATTGTTTGGATTACCTTGTGTAATTTATGAAGTTTGTAAATAAAAATTTTGATTCTTCTCTCTTCTGACTCTCTGAGCGGGTATAAAGGAATGTCACATTGAAAGGGAGACCATCAAAAGATAAAATACTGAAAACTTTCAAAGGATACTATGCAGATTTCACTACTTGGGAAATATGTGATGGAGGTTGCCAATGGATTGCTGAGTTTTACAGATTCTTGATTTTCTATCTCATCTTCCAAAGTTATCATGCCACAATACTGATCACCTTAGGACTTTACTTCTCCTCCTTTGGATATCCAAATCATGTGTAACAAATATGATAAGATAAGATAATTTTACTGATGTCCAAGGAATGACCGCAATATTAGGCCAATGTCAATAAAAAGTACAATCTATTGTAGGCACATAGTGGGAGTGCAAAAGTAACTGTGATCACTCATCTAAAAGAAACAAAATAGCTAAAGATCCAAATGATAATAACCAGAAATAATACAGATACAAAGCCCATGTGAAGCATACATGATGACAAAAAACAAAACAGAAACAACTATCCGTCCCCAACTGTAAAGGTGAAAAGAGGGAGCGTCTCAAGGTCCACTAGAGCTAGCAACAAAATGGTGGGAGGAAGAAGAAGATGATACCCCAACTGATTCATCGATCATAGAGGAGCTGATACATATAGCTTTTTCTCAAATGCATAGAAACATGATCCAGGGCTTAAGGAGCATAAGTTGCTCATAGAGGAGGAAACATGTTCCTTGTTAACCAATGGAATTGAGGCATATCCATAAAACAAACACTAGTATGGGGCCTTGTATCTGAAGAACAAGGGAAGATTGAATATGAATATTTTTTCTCTTTTTGAAGACAAGGGAAGTAGAAAGCGCTCCTTTTCTTTGAATTGAGCTTGATTGTTGCATCCTGAAAGAGGAGAGGATTTGTTAGTTATGCCATTTGTAGGAAGTGGAGTAAAGGGAGTATTTCATCTCCAAGTGCCCTACTATAATGACATTTGAGTGAGATATCACAACCTTTTTTATGACTTGGGGGAATACCTCTCCACTTTCATCCACTACCTCGAGAGATGCCCAATTCTTTATATGCATAAGGTAGTGAATATTTGATGACAAACCTTACATGATTCCTTTATATATCCTCTTTCTCCTAGTCTACGTCATTGTTTAGTGCTAACAAGCATTGCATAGACACCCCAATGCTCGACATGATAGGAACGAGATCAGTTAGACCTTATACAATGACTCACAATAGGGCTGAGATCCCCACGAGGCCTTAAAGGAGCATCCATTCTTAGCTTGTCCCTAGTTGTGGTCCAATCCGAGCTAGTCTCCTATCATAAGATTATTTCTCGCAACCTCAAATACTAGGGAAGTCTTTGCTCATGGTGCCCAAGCTTCTTGTAGGGTCACCCTACTAGGGCCTCTTGACCCTAGTTTCTCCCTTGACAATATTATTAAAAAATGTGAAGGTGCCTCCTTCGTTCTTGATGAAGTGATTAATACGTCCTCTTCTTCAATTTCTACTTCCTAATCTTGACCTAGTGGAGCTTTCTCTTACTTTTCCCTTTTCCTCTTTGATGTATGGTTTATTTCACATATTTCTCGCTTTTATCTTCTTTATTTGTTTTTCTTCCAGAGTAGCATTGCACACTCCTATAGATTATTACCACTCTTTGTACGTCTTAATCCCATTGAATTACTTTTTGGTCATTTGTTAGACAATAATAAAATTATCTTAGCTTATATCCACTCTCAACCAATTCTTTTGTGAATGGTTGCTTGAGAAGGGAAAGGCAAGGGTCAAAACTTTCTTTTGAATATGGTTCTTTTAGGAAGAACTTATGTGATTTCCAAGAGAGGGCTTTGCAAATTTATTGGAATTTGGCTATCATAGGAATCAATAAAAGCTAGAGAGAATAATTTTTGAGGTTTTTCAAATAACTTCAGTTTATGGAGATTTTGAGATGTGGTCTTTAATACAGTCCAGACTCCAAACAACCATTTCCCACTTTGTATCTACATTTAGTTAGACAACTGCCAATGTCTGAACATTTCCTGAATCCTAATTACTTGACATTCTGATCATTTTCCAAGTAAGTTATCTAGAAGAAGTTGGCATCTTTTGCTAATTGGTGAACATGTAGTATCACCACTGAATTGCTCTCTGAATCTGGTGGTTTGGGATGACCACTAACCATTTTTTACAGTTTTAGGTGTCAAAAAACATCCCAATGTATGCCAATTGGATAATAAAGAGCTAAATGAGAGGAGCCCAGATTCCATGTTGGATCTTCCCAAATATTGATTTGATGGTGATGTTCCAAATTCCATGCTAAAACTTCTCTAATTTGATTGTAGACCAATTGTCTGATTAAAGTGATGAAATCTGCACAACGCTCTTGTTGCTGTTGTTATCGTCCATTTGGTATTTTCTTAGTCTGTCATCTATAAACTGTTGTTGCCCATTTGAAAAATTGTTTATTGCTGTTGAAACTTTGAGTCTGAAAACCATCTTCAATATTCCTCCCTTTGTCAGCTGAAAGGAGAGACATCACGGGTTTTCCTATGGGTTACCCTTAACCAATTCTTCACTGTTTCAGGTGGCTTTTGGTTTACCACTAACCATCTTCACTTGATTTGTGCACTCCCCCCCCTTAAGGTGCAAGAGAGTGAAGACCTTCTACTGCAAGATATGTCTTTACTCGAGATTGAATTCTTCGGTAATACTGAAATATTTGCTTGGTTGTTGATGTCCATTGCCAAGGGTCGATCCACTCATAGTGAATCTTTAATCTTGCAGGTTTGTTTCTTTTGGAGCATTTGTCCGTTGAATGATTCTTCTTGCCACAATGTTGACAAGGATGGAGATCAAAACATTGATCTTCCATGTGACTAGTGTGATTGCAATGTTGGCACTTTGGTTTTTCCTCATTGGTTTTTGATGTCTCTTTATGAAGAAATCCTCCACTCACAAACTTAAACGGTTTGGAGTAATCTAGGATATGAAAGATATCATCTTTGTCATATCCTAACCCATGTCAGTTTTTGTTAAATTGCATTTCTTCCCAAGGTCTGATGTTTGGCTTGGAAAGAGAAAGATGCACTTGTTCATGCACAACTTCATCTTCATCTGCACTTGTATCTGAAGTTGGCTCACTGAGTTGCTCCTGCATTGAATGTTGATCTTCTTCATTGGCTCATCGATGGCCTCCCATGGAATTACCAGTCCCCTTAAGACTAAAGGAGCTCTGATACCATGCTAAGAAATAGAACACAGAAGACATGACCAACAATATGATGGAAAAGGCCTCAAGCCATCTTGTTCAACAATTCACACCAAAGTTACAAATATATAGTACAATGGGTGATGCCACCTCATAGAGAGATTTGCTCTAGATCTTAACACCTTGCATGGTGACTAGGCTAGGAAATCTTAAATAACTCACTTAGTCATCATTTGAGGATAAATCACTATTATCCTAAGTGAATAATACAACTTAAGGTGACAAGAAAACTTAGTGATTGGTAAGGTAAGCCGTATGCTAGCACACCCCTCTTATCCATTCATTTTCTAAGATGTGTGGCTATCCCTAGGATTGTGCACTTCTCTTAGGATATTGTTTTGTTGGAGATGTTTAGGAGGGCACACCAAGTGGAGGAATATTGTATTATTTGTTGGCATCTTGACAACTTCCATTAACCTTTTTGAGGAGGACATTGGAGAATTTGAGTCATTATTCTACTATTCTTAGGAGGGCGCATCACCTTCCTTGGCTCTCATGCTTGGAGATTTGCACATGTGACATGGCCACACTTATTTTATTGGTTGTTTTACTTGCCCTCTCAAGTTAGTTGAAGGATAATCATATTTTATTTTTTCGTAGGTTAGATCTAGGGTTTTGCTAGAGATATTATTATTTTATTATGGAAGTTGTTGTGCCATAACTTTATATAACTAAGGCTCCTCTCATTGTAATGGTTGTTGATACTTTGGAGAAACACTAGAGGCATTTGCTTTGTATTTTGTTGAAGCTTTTGGGTACTTGTTTGGGATCTTATTGCTAAAGACTAATGGTTGATTTTCTTGCATCAAGTTTGTAATCAAAGGCTGGAAATGACAGATAATGTTGTTCATTTTAAAAGAGCTTATTTGTGAATGATTGTCCATTTATCTCTTTGCATCTATGTGCTGGAAATGTATTCATGTGCTTAATTTTTTAATTGGTATTGGAAATGAATTCATGATTTGATGATAGATGAACCCTTTGATACAACTCTAAAGGTCTTTTGTAATTAGAATTCCTCTCAAGATAAATCTGATTTGGTGGACAACGTTATATGTTGGTTAATAAGTCCTTAATATGGGTTGTTTGCCTTCATATTTTCACAAGAAAACCATATATACTTGCTGCCCTATGACTCCACATGCCCAACTTTGTCCTAAGCACTAATCCTACTCTTGACCATCTTCATAAAGTTCCTAAAACCAGCCATTGAAGTTTCTGGTTTGAAATTTGAAATTATTAAAGGCAAAATCAGAGTTAGATTTCATTCCATGAGCCCAAAAGTAACATTTTGTTGGCTGTTTTTTAGATCTGAATTTACATAAAAAATCAGCTTGTTTAGATCTTTTATTTCCCAACAAAGGAATCCTTTTGCTGTCCTAAAATCTGAAGTGTATTGTTGAATCATCCATAAGATCAGATTTGCCTGCAAGCCTAAAAATCCTCTTGCTTTAGCATCTTTTGTTAGGCTTGTTTGGTGTGTAACAAATTTGGAATTTATATCAGAAAATTACATTAGAAACCAAATTCACTTTGAGCCATAAAAACCTTCCATTTAACCATCTTTTGTGGGCTCAATTTCTATCTAAACAAATCTGCAATTTACCTCTGCAAGTACAATACAAACCAGATTTATATTGAGCCTAAGAAGTCATCCATTCACTTGTCTTTTATAGTTTCATTTTCTGTTTCTCTTAAATCTAGAAATTAAATTAAAGAATCATTATAAAACTAGATTTGGACAACGTTCCTTGGACCCTTTGTTGTTTACACCTTTATTCAAGACTTAATGTATAGGGATTTCCCCCCTGAGTTGGAAGGGAACCAACCTAAAGAGTGGGAGAGAGTTATTGAAGTGACATTGGATAGCCTCTCCAAGTTGCCCTTAGGTCTTCACTTTATGAATCAGTTCTTTAACACCTAAGGTGAGGGTTGGAGTTGTAATAAGGCTCAACACCCAATCATGGTTATAGATGTACTTGGTTATTTGTTTGCATTCATAAACAATAGCATGCACCCACTCTGACTTCCCTTTGTCCTCCGAAATAGGATATAAGCAATGGGTAGCACTCAGAGTACAAAAATATTAGGATGTTTATCACATAGAAATTTTCTAGCGACCACATAATTTGCAGCATTATCCGTGATTAGTTGGACAACATGTTTGACCCAATTACTTCTGCAACCTCTGCCAATATTGAGTATATTAGATTTGCATCCTCCACATGTAAGGATGCATCAATGGATTTCAAGAGCATGGGTTTTTTAGGAGAGGCTAAAAGAAAATTGAAAATTGTTAATTCCCCCAATCTAACCACCTGTCTAACATAATGGTCAAGTACTCTCCCATGAACTTTTAAGGCCTTTTAACCAATGCTGTAAATCTTGTCTCGGGAAAGTATCGGCGAGGGTTTGGAATGTAACTTCTCGGTGACATCGGTGGAAAATATCGGAATATCTCGGAAAATGTCGCAAGACAGGGGTCTAACTAGGAATATTTCGGAATATCTCTAACTGCACATCTAGCTCTTTCCCAATAAGTTCACTATAATTAGGAGCTTTGTATATGGGGCCAGCTCCTGTGGTAACATCTACCATGGGATGATAAAAATGAGACTTTGCAATGTTAAATGAGAGGCTGTCATGGTAAAAACTTCCTCGTTGCCATATCTAACTCTTTCCACTTTTTTTGGTTAAAACTCTTCAAGGTCGTTTGAACTACTGGGGTTGTGTGAGAAAGGAGGTAAGGAGAGGTGATACTTGGACTTGCTGCAGCACTTGATGAGCTACTGCTGGGAGGTGCTGTTGGAGATCTACCCATTCCTGCAACTTCTAACTTCATCCTAGCTCTTCTTGCATTGCTTTCTTTGATGTTATCCAAAGCAACTTACATTTAGGTTGTGACTTCTACTGGGCAACAATCACAAACTATGACATCTTTGCATGGGATTCTCTCTAGGTAGTGTTTCAACCTGTTTATACCTCCAAACATAACCGTCGGATAGTATTTGCACTTGACTTGCTTGTCATCATTTGGATCCACCTAGACACAATGTTCCCATCCTTGATTAGGAGATATCATCGATTTGGACTTAGGAGCCATGGATAGAATCTAGTAGATTGGTCAAAAATTAAAAAACTCAGCGTTTCATATGCTAGCTGATTCATTAAAAAATTATTAAACATTCAAGCCTGAAATAGAAAAAAACATCAGAAGCGTATACTTGAACAAACCTTCTTTACACAGCAACAACATAACCGACTGAGTCCTTCACCTAGCAAAAATGCAGCAAATAAAATGACGCTCCTTCACAAAGCAAATAAATATGCCCCTCCTTCACACAGAAAATAAAACGCCCTTCTTTTACACAACAAATAAATTTCCTAGAAATCCTCAGGCTCCTTCGCAAGCATACTCACAAACGAGCAGAACTCGGCCTCCTTCACAAACTGTTAAATACACTCAGCAAATAAAATTACCACTCAGTCACACAGTCACATCTGCAGCAAATAAGAAATTGAAATGATGAGATATGAGAGTGAAATGAGAGGGGGTTTGTATCTAATGTTGATTTTAGGGTTTCAGGTTTTTCATTCCTGGCATTTTCCCCCTCCAAAACCTGTTATTACCTCCAAAAATTGGTGTTGGGGTCCACAATTGCACACCGGGTCAGGTTTGCGAGTTTCTGGATAGACTCTAGAGTCTAGCAATTCCTCACAAGTTTGTCCAAGTATGCCAACTCGTGAGTCTCCTTGGTGAGTTTGAGTTGAGTGCTTGTTTTAAAGGAGACTCACCAAGTCTCACACGAGTTAAACTACAAAGATTTTAATTGTAAACTACTTCAATTCTTGAATTGTAAACTTTAAAGTTTAAGACTTTCTATTCAAAATTGATATTTTTCTTTATAATATATATATATATATATATATATATATATATATAGTCTTAAACTTAAAA
>JZKD02S1853222.1:59782-77109 GCA_000966675.3 Picea glauca
TTATGTCATATGTCCCTAGAAAAAAATGTTTTTTATTTCTTGGGATGATAAATGTTCCTTTTTTTGTGATTCTTGTTTCATTGTAATCCACTTTTTGATTTGAAGTTTTCCTTGCATAATGTTATGGAAAGATATATAATTATTGTTGTATAGGTTAAAATGGGAAGCTACATGGAAAGACTTGCAAGGAGGGGTTAGTCTATTTTAGATCATAGTTGTGCTCTAGGGATTTGTAAATGTAGCAACCTATATTTTGGCCTTAGAAGGTTAGAACTTTGATTTTTACTTATCTTAGTGATTTTTTGCTTAGTATTTGTTGGGTTTAGTTAGAATCATATAGACATTTCATATGTATACATTTGGATCTATTTATGTATTGCGGGATATCATTTTTATTGTTATGTGTTTATGATGATGATAGTTTTGTGATTTGTTTAAACATGAAAATTGAAATGTGGAACTTTGACATGTGGATACTAGTTCAAAATTATGTTGTGGATACTTTGGCATGGCATGCACGGAGAAAGACATGGCATGGAAAGGCAAGGAATGCCATGGAAAGGAAATACATGGCATGGCATGACATGGTATGGAAAGGCAAGGCATGTCATGGAAAGGCATGGAAAGGCAAGGCATGGCTTGGAAAGGCAAAGAAAGGAAAGAGATGGCAAGGGAAAGTATGAAAGGACATGGCTTGGCAAGGCAAGGTAAGGTAAGATAGGGTGAAACAAGGAAATGCATGGCATGGCATGGCAAGGTAAGGGAAGGCATGGCATGGGAGGTCAAGGCATGGGAAGACAAGGAGACAATTGGCAAGGAAAGGCAAGGCATGGCATGGAAAGTGAAGGTAATACAAGGCATGACATGGCATGAAATGACAAGGAAATGCATGGCATGACAAGGTATGGCATGTCATGAAAAGGAAAGGCATGGCATGACAAGGTATGGCATGACATGACATGGAAAGTGAAGGCAAGGCAATGCATGACATGCAAATCCAAGGCATGGAATGACATGGCATGGCATGGTAAGGCATGGCATGGCATGGCAAGGCAAGGCAAGGAAAGGCAATGCAAGGCATGACATGGTATGACATGGCAAGGCAAGGCATGGATTGGCAAGGAAAGCCATGACATGGCATGGTCAGGAAATGCAAGGAATGGCATGGGATGGCATGGTGTAACACACCCAACCCATAAATACCATTTCTAGGGATGGGGCATCAAATGTTCACTTTTATTTGGTTAATTTTTGGTCCCTTACTAAGCAGAACAATCTTATTCTACTCCTCCGAAGTTTACATCTCCCACTATGTGCTTAAACCAACTAGTGGGTTCCTCCTCGTGACCTCGGGCTGAAAACTGGGAGCTAAGAGTCTGCTTAGCGAAGGTTTTGACACTTTGGGACTCCCAAACTTTGGGAGTTCCAACGGTGTTGTCAAATTACCAGATCGTCGAATATCAGAGGGAATCAACGATCCACGTCCTCCGCCGAGATCCTATGGTTAAAAAGGGACTTTCGTGTTCGGCATGATACACTCCTTTTTCCCAATCCCCGAAGTCCCAAAATATCTCCACGTGGCCTTAGCCATTCAACGATCGGTGTTCGAAGTTTAGCATTAAACATCCTATGTTTCGACGTTTCAACAGTCGATAGTTGGCGTTCTTTGTTCTACGTTTTAGACGTTTCAACGATTGACGATCACCGTTGGGATTTCATCGTTCGACAACAAACTATCCTCATTGTACGATCCTCAACTATACTACGTTCAATCTTCCGAACTCCCAAAATCATCCAGACTCCCAAAGGTTCAGACACGTCACCAACCATGTTGGCCAGGCAGGCATGAACCAGAAGTTGACACACGGAGAGGGTCAAGGGGTGACACGTGTCCTCATTAGGGGGTGACATCTGTCATGATTCAATAGTCACAAAGAGTTTATGAATTGACCAAATCCGGGTGACACATGAAACCTTGGTTGTGGGTCCACGTCACCTGGGATGATGTTAGTGAGACACGTCAACCCCCATCATATGGTTGGGATTTATCCATGTGGATCCATAGATCGACATTCCTCGTTACTTCATGAATCTAGGATTTGGATCTTACCAACTCCTCTTGACGCAAATCCTTCGAAGAGCCAAGTCTCCGAACTCTCGGATTTGGCACCATGCGTGCTCTTCCTACCAACGACCGAGATTTATTTTGGCGTTCGCGACTTCAACAATTTTCACACTTTGTAGACCCTTGGCTAGGTTCCTCTAGAGTACAAAGTATCCAGACTACGGGATCGCTTTCCACGTACCCACTCATCCAACGGTCCTAGTTCAACGGACAACCTTTGAAAGTGGACGAGTAGGACCACATGTCGCTCCACGACGCGTTCTCGAGAAGTTGGTTAATCGAGGGTGGTTTCTTATATCAACGATTGAGAGGGATACCAAAGGATCTGAAGATCGATAGTCCACGTCACTTCGACAGTTTGACATTCAGGTGTTCGACGTGTATCTTCCGGATTTCCCTCCAGACCATGCCAAATCTATCGCCACATATACCTAGCATCTACGGCCAAGATTTACTCCGTATTGTAGAGCTTCGGGGAAAATTGTGCATCCCTATATCACTGAATACTCGAACTCCTGGATAACCTTTGATTTGTGTACACATGTCCCTTTGTTTTCAACGGTCTCTATTTACTCCGAGACATCGACATTCAAGAGTTTTCGACGCTAGACCACTCCTATTCACTTGAAGTAGGACTTCGTCGAAGCATATAACGCTTCCCTTCCTAAGTCCGATCTAACGACTGAGAGGGATCTACACTAGATCCCTAGATCGATGACCCTCATCAATTTCCAACTTTGACCTTTGACTATTTTCTAAGATTATGGAGTCACAAGTCCCGAAGCTGAAAGAGCTAGCTTCTTTTGGACTAGCGCAGGGTTCCTAGGGCCTGGTCACTTGGGTCCTTTGGGAAATATTATAGGCTAAGCGCAAATCCTTTTGAAACAAATGAGATAAGGACACAGGCGCGAGCCCTTGGTCAGATGGGTGGTTAGTTTGAAGGGAAACACCCTTATCCCACATAGATGAAATTGACATTCCTGCTAAGGAAAATTCAGAGGACTGCAGGACTTAGGAATTTTAGTTACTCCTATCCCGACTCTCCTGCGGCCTCACATCTCATGAATCTCTAACAATTAAACTGAGATAAATCAAAGATCATATAGAAATAACAATTTATATAAACTAAAGAGAATTTCTAATAACTATTAAAATACTGAAAGACTTAATCATAAACACATACATCTCATCATCACATCCAATATCTTACATAGAGTATGAAAATACTTATCAGAACTGGAAAATGTGAAGCAACTGTTGAAAGGGGTGCCCGTTTCCTCCCAACCATAGGCATAAACACTCCTACCGGATTTACCACTAGCCACCCTTGAGCTAGACCATGATGCTCTGAGAGAGATTCTTTCTCTTTTCTGCACGACAATCACGGACGAAGGTTACTCTCCTCCTCCCATAGGAAATTGACAACTAGTTTTCTCTACTCCAAGCAAGGAGGTCTGCACTAGTACTTTTTCAGTCACTTGTCAACCTTCTTTATCAACTTGTAGCCAAACCCTGCCCATGGCTTCCTTAAGCCAAAATGAGATTACTGCTCAAATTTTCCTCTTAACTCCAGAGTCGAAGTATCCTTGTCTTCTCTTCTTGGGAGAATGTTTTCTCTCCTCTGCTATCTTGCAGATCTGTCTCTGTCCCTGAATTACCTCCTTTATTTCCTTCCTCAACAAGGTTGCGTGGGTTTGAATCCCAATTCGTGGTCAGACCTAGAATCATGATAGATGGGTACCCTGCCCCATATCCTCATTAACTCTTGAGGATGGGCTTCCAACTATCAGCCTGATTGGTAATTCATTTCTGGGTCAGAGGACTGTTGAGAAATTACACCCACTAGGTATTGGTTTAGTGATGGTCATCACAACTATTCTTGGTTTCCCTCACCATATCTCTCATACCATCCATGGTCTATCTTGGAAAACTTCCCCCTTTCAGTAGTTGTGCAACACATATCAAATTTCTATTAACAACAAAAAATTCATACATTGACTCTTTTATACAAAGGTTCATCAAATGAAACATTCACACATATTTAGCCCACCATAGTCTCTTGGCCAGTTATATTTATATTTAAAAACTAGGGGAAACATGGGTATTACAATCCACTCCCCCTTAAAGGAACATCGTCCTCAATGTTTTATCTTTCGATGTGCTCTATATGTACAAAAGTAAACAAAAATGGATATGTCTGTCTCATGGAATCCTCCATTTCCCATGTAGCCTCATCTGGGCCAAAGTGTTTCCACTGCACCTTGACCTGTGCAATGGTTTTGTTCTTGAGTGGGGTTTCCTTCCTGTCTATTATGCATTGAAGTTCTGGTAGGAATTCTCTCTCGGGTTCCACCTGAATCACAGACCAGTCAATAATATGATTAGAATCATGTACATACTTCTTTAATAAAGAAACATAGAAAACATTATGTGCTTTCACTGTGGGAGGGAGTGATATCTGATAGGCTACTGGTCCCACTCTATCCAAAATTTCAAAGGGTCCAAAATACCAAGGTGCCAACTTGGCACAAGATCCCATCCTCAAAGAGATTTTCCTGGGTCTAACTCGGAGGTACACATGATACTCTACTTTGAACTCTATAGGAGTCCTTTTCAGGTCCGCATAGCTCTTTTGTCTATCCAGGGCTATCTTCAGATTTTGCCTGATATGAATCACTTGCTGTTCCATTTCCTTTAGCATATATGACCCTATTGTAACTCTGTCTACTGGGTTGTTCCAGCTGATTGGAATGTTGCATTGCCTTCCATAGAGGGCTTCAAAAGGGCTCATTTTTAATGACTTTTGATAGTCATTGTTGTAGGAAAATTGTACAAATGGTAGGTAGTCCTCCCACCTCTTGGGTCGATGCATTACATGCATCCTCAACATGTCTTATAATACCTGGTTTAACCTATCTATCTACCCATTAGTTTGAGGGTGATAGGCTGTACTAAAGTGAAATTTTGTTTCGAAAACAACAAACACATATTTCCAAAAGTTTGAAGTGAACTTTGTATCTCTGCCAGATATAATTTCCTTCGGCATGCCATGCAATCTGAATATCTCTTCATGAAGATGCTGGAAATATCTATTGCCTTGCAAGTTTACTTGATGGGTATGAAGTGAGAAACTTTTCTCAGTTTGTCCACAACTACCATGATGGCATCATTTTGTTTGGTTGATCTTGGTAATTTTGTGATGAAATCCATGGAGATGGTTTCCCATTTCCATTCTGGAATTGGTAGCAGTTGCAACAACTCTGCTGGGTGTCGGTGCTCTACCTTGACTTGCTGACATTCTAGACACTTAGCTAAGTAATCAACTATGTATTTTTTCAGTCCGGGCCAATAGAATAGTTTCGTAGTGGCCGTGATAATTTTCTGATAACCAGGATGACCAGTATATGGTCTCTTATGTAGTTCATCCATTATGAACCTCTTCAAGTCGTCACAATTTGGAATATACAATATTCCCTTATAATTCAACAAGCCATCATTAAGAATCTAATAGCCTTCATACTTCATCCCTGTGGGCTCTTGCTTTAGGTATGATGTCACAATCTTGAAAAATGCATTTGTTTCTTGTGCAGTTTTGACCCTCTCTTTGATGTCTGATTCACTGGCGCTTACAACTGCCAAGTGAACTAATTTCATACTTCTACTAAGGGCATCAACCACCCTATTCTCCTTTCCTTTGATATGTTTTATTTCGAAATCAAACTGACTAAGGAGAGCCATCCACCTAGCTTGTCTCACATTGAGTTTTGGTTGGTAAAACAATTACCTCAATCCACTATGGTCTGTCATGAGTACAAATCCTATCTAAGAGGTAATGCCTCCACATTTTTAAAGCGTGCACTATGGAAGCCAATTCCATATCATGCGTCACATAATTGACTTCATGCTCATTCAATTTTATGGATTCGTAGAAAATCACATGTCCTTCTTGCATAAGGACTCCTTTTATCCCTTCCTTGTAGGCATCTGTACACACAAGAAAGTCTTTGTTTGGATTTGCAATCTTCAGTATAGATGCATTGGTTAGAAGGTATTCATCTCTTGAAATTTGTCCTCACATTCTGATGTCCAAATGAATTTAATCCCCTTTTTCAGAATGGAGGTGATTGGGAAATCAATCTTGGAGAATCCTTTTATGAATCTCCTATAGTATCCTTCCAGGCCCATAAAGGATCTGATATCAGATACATCCTTTGGGGTAGGCCAATCCATGATGGCTTTAATCTTTTCAAGATCAACTGCCACTCCTTCCTAAAAAATAAGATGGCCTAAGTAATGGATTTGTTTATGGAAAAAGTCACACTTACTAAGCTTAGCATAGAGGTGATGTTCTCTTAGCACTTGGAGTACTAGCTTGGAATAGATTAGGATATCATCAATGAAAACCAACACAAATCTATCCAAGAACTTTCTGAATACGTTATTCATTAAGCACATAAAAGTGGCTGGTGTATTGGTAAGCCCAAATGGCACCACCACAAATTCATAGTGGCCATATCTTGTCCTAAAGTCTATCTTGTGGATGTATTCATCTTTAATTCAGACATGATGGTATCCAGACCTTAAGTCAATCTTGGAGAAGATTGTAGCACCCCTTAATTGGTCAAACAAGTCATCGATTCTTGGCAAGGGATACTTATTATTGATGGTCATCTTATTGAGTCGTCTATAATCTATGCATAATCTAAGTGTGCCATATTTATTTTTCACAAACAAGGCTGGTGCTCCCCATGGGGACACACTAGGACGAATGTAGCCTTTGTCCCACATCTCCGTCAACTATAATTTGAGCTCAACTAGCTCTGGTGTACTCATCCTATAGGGTGTTCTATTCATTGGCACCGCTCCTGGTACAAGTTCTATTGAAAAATCAATATCCCTTCTTAGAGGTAGACCTGACACCTCTTCTGGGAATACATATTTATATTCTCTCAATATGGGATGGTCCTCTAGGCTGGGTTTGTCATTCTCAACATATTTTAGTACTTGTATTGCATACAAGGGACATCACTTTATGCAATACTTCTTCACTTGGAGGGATGATATTTGTCTCACTGAGACAAGATTTTGAATCCCTTGTAGGGTTACCCTTCTTCCTTCTTCATTTTCACACTCCAAAGTTTTACTGTAACGGTCCAACTTGGTTTTGTGGGAAACCAACCAGACCATGCCAATGAACAGGTCATAAGATTATAGAGGAAGTATGTTTAGGTTCGCTTGGGTGGGAAACCCACTCATGACAAATTGGCATGCTGGTATGACTTCTGTTACTTTTCTTTTGGTCCAGTGGTTAGTTGTACCAACCATGATTTAACGTGTTTAACTTGTTGCAATTTACATTTCTCAATAGTATTAGGGGAAACATAACTCAAAATAGAACTAGGGTCAATTAAAATGAAAACAGGATGGTTGAAAATCATACCTTCCATCTCCACCACCGAAGCTTGGTGGTAAGCTTGTTTATTATCCAAGGCTGTATAAATTTGTGGCAGGCTCCTAGCCACATTATTGACTGTGGTAACCTCTTGGATGTTGTAGACCCTCCCATTGTTCTGTTGCCTATGTGGAAAGTCCCTCAATAGATGTTCCTCTCCACAACCCCAACATTTCAAGGGTTCTCTCTTCGTGTTATCAATATTACTTGGAGCTTCTCTGAGTGGTTTATTTCCACTATGGGATGGAAAATTTTGCTGATACACACTTCTGGYAGGAAGGCTCATCCTCRAGCTCTTACCAGGGTTCTTAAATATAGAGGGTTTAAACCYCTTCTCCTTGAATCCCRAATTATTTTTCTTCTTCCAGTCTTCATGGGGTTCTGTCTTACTCTTGAATTGCTCAKAGAAATACCTTGCTTTTCGAATARTATATTCTAAGGTATTTGKMTCATCAAATTAAATTATGTCCCAGTAGGAATGAGTTAATSCACTAATAAATCRTTGCATATTTACCTTTTCATCCTTGTTGATATACTCATCTATGGTGAGTTCTCCTAGCTTGAGTTCATAGAACTCCTTGGTCTTCCCATCAAAGTAATTTTTTGACARGTACTTCTTCTTGAAGTATTTMTCAAATTGTTTCCATGACAAGTCCATCTCATGGACTCATTTCACATTCATAAGGTCCTCCCACCAAATGGAAGCTTTCCCATTCAGGTTGAAAATGGCTATTCGATCCTTTATGTTTTCAGAGTAGTCATGGAATATGAAGTACTTCTTCAAACCAAGTAGCCAAAATTCTGCTTCTTCCCCCTTCTTAATCTCTCCATTGAAGGTGGTTGGTTTGGATTTATTGAATTATTTAGGGTCACGACTCTTGGAATGTTTCCTCTTCTTTCCTCTCGTCTGAGAATGGGAACTAGTTTTTCCACTAGAAGATTCCTTGGAGTGTGTTAGCACTGAAAGTCACACTTTGACTGATAAAGTGTAATCTCAACACCCATCATAATGTAAAAGATAATTTTGGTTTTGAATAGGTGGATCTGCAAGATGGATAAAGAAAGAGAGAGGGCTGAAAACTGTAGATCAATAGGCTACACCAATGGGCAATGGAGTCACAAACATCCTACTCATCGAAGGCACAAAAGCTGCTCAATAGAAAACACGATTATATGCTGATAAGTTGAAGAATGAAGAAGGAAAATATAAGGTAGAATGTTCACTAAACAAAGACACTCTCAATTTAATGAATCAACAAATACTTGAATAGAAACAATGACTGATGGGAAAAATACAATAGATCCTCTACTACTTAGGGATCCATAAATCATTGGCAGCCTTTGATCCTCAAATCTAAAATATATTCAAATAAGAAGAAATATAAACAAAAGGGTTACAATCTGAAATCACAACTCTCATGAGTCTCCAATAACAATAATGCTTATAATCATAAAATTCCCATAGGCTTACAAATGAACACACACAGGAAAACTGCCTGCCCCTACTCTCTCTAGCCTCTCTTGGCTCACGAATCGCTATTCTCCAAGAGATATATCCTTCCTTAAATAGAAAATAGAATCCAAATAAACATAGGAGGTTGAATCACATATCCTCCATTGGATTCTAGGCCTTGGATATAGGTGGCAACAATCAAAGAGATAAAAATCCAACAAACTGCTAATTTTCAGGAATTTGTTGGAAGTCATTAATAAATTGTTTCCACCTCATTGCATGAAGCATTTGATGGAAATAAATCCTAGGTTCAAGTGTACCTTGACATCTAATTGATCCTTGAGGATCCATTCGAATCCTCCTTGTCAGTTGGAAACCTCCCAACAAGGTGAATATCAAAACTGTGACCGCTACAGGAAATTCGGTAGCGCTGCTGTAAAACAGTTGGTAGCGCCACTTCTATGTATAATATCTCTCAAACCATAACACATTTTGAAAAAATGAGAGAGGTTTTTTTTTGTTTGGAATGTGATGAACAAAAACCTCCTCAATTTTTCAAAAATACCTTCTTAATTGTTCACAATCCAAGTTTTAAGTTAGTCACTCAAAACTGGCAGAAGCGTCCTTGCAAAATAATTTTGCACAATTTGGTCTCTGCCAAAATTTTGGTAGCGAATTTCGATAGCACCTGCCTGTGTGTGTGCGTGAAATTGTGTAGCGTAAATTCTGTGAAAACTCTACAAATTTCTTAGCACCATCCATCAAAATAATTAAGATAAAAAAGGAGAACGATTACTTATAACTGTAGCAACCATCGAGAACTGTAAACACTTCCCGTGGTTGCTTTTGATGCTTGGAACCTTGTGAGAGTGCTGTCAATGCTTGTTCTTGACACTTGGCACCTTAAATTTGAATGATGGTCTCTCTCTTGGTGCTTTGTGTATAAATTGATCGATATGCTGGCATTGGCCTGTGTCTTTGGCTAGTGTTGTCTTGAGATGTCGATTAATGATTGAACTTGGAGATTGGGCATAATCCAATATAATTTTAATTTTCCCCAAAATAAATAAAATATCCCATAACAATTATATTCATTTGCCAAAATGAATAATGAAGGACTTATGGAAAGATGATGCATAAACAAATCTTGTGCTAACATAGGCTCCATGGGGGATAGAGTCCTCCCTGTGAGGCTCTAAGAACTCTTGTATTTTCAGTGCCTTATCCTAGGGCTGCTCCCAACCTTTAACCTCTGCAATTTTCTTTGTTCTGTGACCTTCAACTAAAACTAAATGCAAATGAAAAATGAAACTGACAAAAATGATGAAAACGATGCTTGTCCAACAAGCTTATTGTACACACCTACTCTAATTATTGGAAAAATGAAGCATTCAAGTTACATGAAACAACCAATGAAGCCATTTCATAATTTTTTCAAATGTTTGAAGATTTGAAATGTGATTCCTTAAGCACCAGAGATAATTCCTACTTAAAGGCACGTCAAAGAAACATTTGGCAATACACTTTCCATTGAAGAAATCAATGAGCCTAGGCCCACTTTATGCTTGCAGACAGGCTGCAAATGGATCCTGAAAAACATCATCAATACTTGCCCCTGTGATATTTCTTTGTGTAAAAAGGAAAAGCATTTCATTAGGTACTTCCTCCACTGTGCTTGGTTGTTGCATGGCTTGTTGATTTTCTTATTCATCCCCAATGCATATGGCCTTGGTCCACTCCTGGTCACGAGGTGTATTAGGAAAAAGGCTTAGTGATGCTTGTATTTCTTTAATTTCAACCTCTCTCATATGATCACATGGCATTTGATCTTGGCTGCTTGATGAAACTGAGCTTGTGTCTTCAAGAGGAATAGGGGGTTTATAGGGCAGTTCATCACAATTATAAGTGCTTGGGAAACTACATTCTTCTGTCTTATCTTCTGATTGTGATGGATATTCATCATAGCTTGGCTTATGGTCCCAATTTCTCAGTTTTTCACCTTCTAAACTTAGATTATCATATTTTTCTTCCTTTTCAACAACAAAAATATGACATGAGGGTTGAAACAAGATATTGTTACTTTGATGGGAAGGGTACTTCTCTGATATAAGGTCTTCAACATACTGTTCATGGAAATCATCTTCATAATCATCATACAAATGTGAATCAATGACCATTTGACTATTAATGGCTGAGGGGATTAGTACAATAGTTGGGACAATTGGTTGTTCAAGGAAAACATCCTCATAGTCATCAAAACTTGGCAAATCATGGTACACTGGTTCATTAACAATAGGAGGGATTACAACAACAATTAGTGGGCTATGAATTCGGTCATGACAAGCTACAACACTATTATCATGATGAAATAACTTTGAATCTAAGATGACCTCTTGACTTAAATAATCGATAAAAGGAGGAGATAGGAAAATGATGGATTGTCCATATTGATATTTCTCTTGGGGACCTAGATTTTGACATGAATGATGCATCTGTTCTTCAAATTTAGGAAAAACATTATGAAACTCATCATCTAAGTCATGATCTCTGCAATCATCCCCTTCATCATCACTGCTAGAGGAATCACTTGCTGAATCCTGAATATATGATGCATACCCCTCACAAAAATTCTCAAAAAGTCTTTCAGTTGGATAAATTATCTTGCAATGAGAATAAAAAAAATCATGAAATTCCTTCAAAGAGGAAATACATGAACATTTTCATCAATATATCTTCATGATGGATGTCAAGCTGCTGCATCAAAGCATGAAATTCATGAACATGCTCAAAAGGGTTTTCATCCTCACCTTCATAAAATCTAGGCAGCAGATATTTCCATTCATAAATTTGAGGCACAGGATGTGGATAACCATATATGGCTAAGATATTGAGTGGGGCAAACCTCCTGGCCAGGATAGCCTTCATAGCCATTTAATTTGTCTCATCCCCAGTAGAGTCACCAATAGATTCTGAACAATGGAGTCGCCATGGTGAATGTGAAGTCTTGAAGGTGTCCAACTTCAGTTACCATATAAAGTTGGAGCTGTGTAATGTCGTTCTTCCCAGGGAGATTTTCAGTCTGCTCAAATCCGTCCCCGACAATGGCGCCAAAAATGTTAGAACTAAAAGTTACACTTTGACTACTAAAGTGTAAGCTCAACACCCATAAGAATGTAAAAGATAATTTTGGTTTTGAATAGGTGGATCAAAAATATGGATAAAGAAAGAGAGAGGGCTGCAAACTATAGATCAATAGGCTACACCAATGGGCAATGGAGTCACAAACATCCTACTCATCGAAGGCACATAATCTTCTCAATAGAAAACAAGATTATATGCTGATAAGTGGAAGAATTGGCAGCCTTTGATCCTAAAATCTACAATATATTCAAATAAGAAGAGATATTAAAAAAAGGGTTACAATCTGAAATCACATCTCTCATGAGTCTCCAATAGCAGTAATGCTTATAATCATAAAATTCCCACAGGCTTACAAATGAACACACACATGAAAACTGCTTGCTCCTACTCTCTCTAGCCTCTCTTGGCTCATGAATCCCTATTCTCCAAGATATCTATCCTTCATTAAATATAAAATAGCATCAAAATAACCTTATGAGGTTGAATCCCATCTCCTCCATTGGATTCTAAGCCTTGGAGATAGGTGGCAACAATCAAAGAGACAAAAATCCAACAAACTGCTAATTTTTAGGAATTTGTTGGAAGTCATTAATAAATTGTTTCCACCTCATTGCATGAGGCCTTTGATGGATATAAATCCTAGGTGCAGGTGTCCCTTGACATCTAACTGATCCTTGAGAAGCCATTCAAATCCTCCTTGACAGGTGGCAACCTCCCAACAAGGCGAATATCAAAACCGTGACTGCTACAGGAAATTCGGTAGCGTCGCTGTAAAACAGTTGGTAGTGCCACTTCTATGTCTAATATCTATCAAACCATAACACATTTTGAAAAACTGAGAGAGGTTTTTGTTATTTGGAATGTGATGAACAAAAACCTCCTCCATTTTTCAAAAATACCTTCTCAATTGTTCAAAATACAAGTTTTAAGTTAGTCACTCAAAACTAGCAGAAGTGTCCTTGCAAAATAATTCTGCACAATTTGGTCTCTGCCAAAATTTCGGTAGCGCCCACCTGTGTGTCTGCGTGCAATTGGGTAGCGTAAATCTTGTGAAAACTTTGCAAATTTCTTAGCACCATTCATGAAAATAATTGAGATAAAAAAGGAGAACGGTTACTTATAGCTATAACAACCATCGAGAACTGTAAACACTTCTCGTGGGTGCTTTTGATTCTTGGAACCTTGTGAGAGTGCTATCAATTCTTATTCTTGACGATACCTTTCCAACGAGCTATCGTGCACCCAAAACGAAGATTGTATGCCAAAGTTACGCCCCTGGGAAGTTGATACACAAAACTACCCAAAACGAGGTCCACAAAACTGTTGGCTTTTCATCTTCTGGGGTTAGGGTTTTGGATTTTCTTTATAATGAAAATGCCTTTGGAGCCTCATTGTAAAATCATCTTCTTGCAAATGCGAGTAGCCGTCACATCTCTTCTCAAAGATAAGATGCCACCATTCTAGCGAGTCTTTCACTCTGTATTTTTAAAGTCTTTGTACATTTTCTCTCATTAATAGAAAATTGTGTATTACTACGTCTCTGTGTTTATGGTTGCATATCTGATACATTTCTATTATATTATTGGATATCCGCGATATATCTGTGTATTTCTTTATTATATCTCCGCTCTCATTTCGTTCCGAAAATAATCCGGATCAGTGGTATAAGAGCAACCTGCTCTTGATCATTTTTTTCAGTGCATGTCCTCGACGAAGTCCGAGTATAGAAATTTGGGTTTCAAGCTTGTCTCTCTTGAATACAATTGCTCTCGCATGCCCAAGAAACCCTCCATGGCGGAAGAAAAGAAAAATGACGGATCAAACAATTCTATCAATCTGTTGCTTGAGCAAGCTCTCACGCGACAGAGGGACGAAACGATGGAGATTTTTTCCCACATCCTTCAATGCCTTCCGATAACAACATGCGCGTCTTCATCAAGTGGCCACTTTGGAGGCACCTCTCCTTTCAAGGTACAAGTTAATTTTGATATTCCCATATTTGAAGGACAAATAGATGCGAATTCCCTAGAAAAATGGTTAAATCTGCTAGACAGTTATTTCTCTGTTCATAATTTCTCCAACAGGGAAAAGATCACCTTCACACTCCTTAAGGCTCTCACCCATGTCAAAAATTGGTGGGAAACTTACTGGGAGAAAAGTTCCACAGAGGATTCTGGAATATATGGGGCCGAGCCCACTTGGGATTTTTTTGTGGACGCGGTAAATGAACAATATTACCTTGTTGGCAACTATGAGGACCAATATATGAGATGGACCACACTACGCAAAGAGAGGGGCCAATCAGTTATGAAGTTCACCAATACCTTCCATACCTTGCACACCAAGCTGGGTATCAAATATTCTGAATGACATTTGGTTCTGAAATACCATGGGGCTCTACACAGATACATCCGAACTGAAATGGATTTTCTAGAAATCTCATCACTCAGTGCTTCTTATCGATATGCTGCTGAAATTGAGTAGAAATTTAAGCACTAGAACAAACGGGAGTTCGGGTCTACAAACACCCAACAACCAAAGTATGATAAATACGTCCCTAACAAATAGTCTCCCGAAAAAAAATCCAAGCCACAGGAAAAGAAGGGTCATGAGAAGACGAAGAAGGACACCGTAAAATGGTGTGATTTCCACAAAATCCCATGGCACAACACTGATGAATGTCGCTCAAAATATATATTGGCGGTTGGAATCAAAGACAAGGAGCTGAACCCTGATTCAGAAAATACTGACAGAAGACAGATCATCGACGTAGACCCCACTGCTATTGTCACGAACACAACAATTCAACAAGAAGAACCAATAGATCCTGAAGAGGGGGAAGCGCTTTTTCAGTCACAGATGTGGGTGAAGGGGACTTCGCTGCATTTTATTGTTGATAGTGGAATGCAGAAGAACCTCATCTCAACAAAGGTCGTCAAACAGTTGGGATTGTTGATAACACCACTCCCGCAACCATACAACATTGGGTGGCTTCGCCAGGGACGAGATCTTTGTGTTAGCTAGCAGTGTCGATTGTCATATGGTATCCAACCCTTCAAGGATGAGGTATTATGTGATGTTTCCCCATTGGATGTTTTCGATGTTCTCTTGGGCCAACCATATATGTGGAAGCACCATGCTATCTATGAGTCTCGACCCCGTAGTGTCATTGTTACTCTGGGGGGTCATCTCTACAGGATACCAGAGGTAGTTCCAACTACTGTCCCACCTAAACAATGTCGCAAGGTAGTGTCTCATACTACAAAATTCATCTTCTTCACAATCAGTTCAAAAGGTGAACAAAAGGATATTGCAACCACTACAACCTCGACCGAAGCACCTTCTATCCAACAAAAGTAGGTCGAAAAGATTGCAACAAAGTCTAAAGATTCCTTCTGCACATAGGCATCTCATGTATCTAGACTGGTTAAAAAGGTCCAACCCTTCCAGCCACAGGTTCGTGACAACCTTCAACAAGCTAAGCAACACAACTTCTCCAACAAGGCAAGAAACTCATCAAGATGCAGATTCAACAAACGTTTGTCCCTCTCTGTCGGACACTCAACGCAATGGATACCATTGCTTCCTAAGGAGGGAGGATTGATCCAGGTGGATATCGTTGGCCACCCACCTTTTCCAACTGGCTCAAAACAGTTTTCTGGCAATTTTGGTAATTTATTATTTTTAGTAGTTTTTAACTTGCAGGGCCATTTTGAGGGACTAAATGAAGTTTTTTTGGGATCGAGCTTCTCAATGATAGCCAAAGGCTCTAATTGAGCCCCCTAAATTATTCTCCTTGATGATACCTTTCCAATGAGCTATTGTGCACCCCAAACGAAGATTGTATGCCAAATTTACGCCCCTAGGAAGTTGATACACCAAACTACCCAAAACAGGGTCCACAAAACTGTTGGCTTTTCATCTTCCGGGGTTAGGGTTTTGGATTTTATTTATGATAAAAAGGCCTTTGGAGCCTCATTGTAAAATCAAAGTCTTGCAAATGCGAGTAGCCGTCACATCTCTCCTCAGAAATAAGCTGCCACCATTCTAGTGAGTCTTTCACTCTGTATTTTTACAATCTTTGTACATTTTCACTCATTAATAGAAAATTGTGTATTACTGTATCTCTTTGTTTATGGTTGCATCTCTGATACGTTTTTGTTATATTATTAGATATCCACGATATCTCTATGCATTTCTTTATTATATCTCTGCTCTCATTTCATGCCGAAAATAATCCGGATCAACGGTCCAAGTCACTTTGGCAGTTTAGTATTCATGTGTTCGGTGTGTATCTTATGACTTTCCCTCTGGACCACTCTGGATCTATCGCCACGTGTACCTAACACCTACGCCCAGGATTCACTCCGGCTTGCAAAGATCTGGGGAAACTCGCACGTCCCTATATTTCTGAATACCCAAACTCTCGAATAACCGTTGATCTGTGGAAACGTGTCCCTCCATTTTCAACGGTCTCGATTTACTCTGTGACTCGACATTCAGGATTTTTCAGCGTTAGAACACTCCTATTTGCCTGAAGTAGGACATTGTTGAAGCACTTAACGCTTCCCTTCCTAAGTCCGATATAATGGGTGAGAGAGATCTACACTAGATCCCTAGATCAACAACCCTCGTCAATTCGCGACTTCGGACTTCGACTATTTTCGAGGATTGTGGAGTCACAAGTCCTGAAGTCCTGAAGCCGAAAGAGTTAGCTCCTTTCAGAATAGTGCATGGTTCCTAGGCCCTAGTGACCTGGGTCCTTTGGGAAATATTATAGGCTAGGCACAAATCCTTTTGAAACAAATGGGTTAAGGACACAGGTCTAAGCCCTTTGTCAGATGGGTGGTTAGTCTGAAGGGAAACACCCTTCTTGCATAGAGATGAACTTGACATTCCCGCTAAGGAGAATTCAAAGGATCGACATGACTTAGGCATTTTAGTTACTCCTATCCCGACTCTCCCGCGAACTCACATCCCATGACTCTCTAAAAATTAAACCAAGATAAATCAAAGATCATATAGATATAATAGTTTACATAAACCAAAGAGCATTTCTAATAACTGTTCAAATACTGAAAGACTTAATCATAAACAAAGACATCTTATCATCACATCCAATATATTACACAAAGTATGAAAATACTTATAAGAAC
>JZKD02S1853245.1:0-13022 GCA_000966675.3 Picea glauca
TAATGAGTAACTTTTTTCTACAACAATGTGTCTATTATTAAACTTATGTTTTTAAGAAATGAAATATACTGCAGCAATATATAGAGACTCTATTTTATTATGACTATAATTTTGAATGTAACGGATGAATATTATAATTTCTAGAATTTTTTGAAGTTGACCAAGCTGAAAACATTGCAAATTTGAAACACATGTTTTTCTACACCTTGTATCTATCTTAATTTTTACTTAAAACTAAAATCTAAATATACCCTTTTGAAAATAATAGTTTAAGGATTATGAATATATTTTTTTCTAAATTTTTCACTGTATATTTTTATAGATACTGATATTTCATTTCACCAAATCATAATGTCTGTTGGAAATATTAGGCAGTGATTTTTTTTTAAATCAAATAAAATTAGATAAAAATAAAGAAAATAAAAAAAAATTATAGGAATTGAAAGTAAATTCAATTTTGGAAATGCTGGTGTCATTTTCGAAACCAAATTATGTGTATTTGTAGGAGTCTGCAACCTCCAATGTTCATGTAAGCTTGGATAAATTCTCTGGATTTTGAATACAGTCCCAATTTTTAGTTTTCGGCTAAAATAATATTTCGGCCGAAAAGTATTTTTGTTCAGCCGAAAGGTTTATTTTTAATGGATTCTGTTAAAAATAAACCTTTCGGCCGAAAAGTATTTTGGCCAAAATATGCTTACCGCAGGAAAAACAATCATCCGGAAAATCTTGTACACGACTATCGAAGGCACCGTCAGGGCACCGTTTGATTTGACGTGCAAAATTTTGGCTGAACAATGTTTCAGCCGAAAAATCCTATCTTTCGGCCGAAAGAAAAAAGAGTTCGGCCGAAAAAACGTCGCAAGGAATTTTGGAGACCCGATTCTCACAAAAGTGTTACCCAGCTTCACGATTTTACCCAAGTATCATCCTATCCAAAGGCATGGAGGTCACTAGGGTGATATCGCCAAGTATTGCAAGAAGGACTTGGCCCATACAATGTAGGTGGTTCTGGACTAAATGTTGAAGGAAAATTATCCCCAGATGTTTCAGACCAATATTGATGAGAGAGATGTTGATATCCCTGAAGATTTAAGGCTGACTTCACATATAGACTCCAGGGGTTGTCGACACATTCCAAGGCTTGCACATGGTTGCAACTCCATCCAAGATTGACAGATTGTACCTAAATAAGGATTGCTAAAGACATCCCACTAAGTCCAAATAGTGGTTCTATAAACTTCATTCATGAGCTACTGACAAAACAATGTTGTTGGCTCGAGGACGAGCTAACTAATATTGTTGGGGGCTTGTTGGAACTCTAATTTTTTATAGAGATTGCATGCATGCCATAAGTTAGCACTATGTGTGCACCTAAGAATTTTCACCACACAATGCCAAGTTTCAGTGCCTACACCAACCAGGGATCTATTTTTCATGCCAACATGTTTTGTATTGCATACAAAGACTTTAAGAGATCACATGCAAAATAAATCCTAAAATATCTTCAGTAATCATTATAACTATTTTTGTAACAACCTGATTGGTCATGGTTGAGGTTGTGGGTGAGATGGAAAGGTTGTTATGATTATCAAGCTCTAATAGAATTAAGGAGAATGCATGCGGATATGTAAGGGTTGGGGTTTTGTTCACTAAGAGTTGGTTATTATTGTGTTAGTTGTATATGACTTAGAGCTCTAGTTATGCATTGTGGTAGTTCTTGTTATGTTCAGAGACATTATGTGAATATCAGAGAGAAAGTTGATCCATATCTGAGTGACTTTCTATTCTCTATTTTATTTTGAATGCACTCTACACAGGCTTCAACTCCTATGTAGTAATTGTATCTAAATGTTGTTAAAATTAATAAAGTATGCATGAAGCACCTTTTGTCTATGTATCTTGTATATGGTGGTTTGAATGTATGATTGTTACTTAGTATTTTGTGCAACACTTATGTGAATGTTATGAATGAATGCAAAGTGAATGCATGGATATGAATGAGATATTTTATGCATGTACTATTCTTTATAAGTTGCATGAAACCTATGGTTTCTATGATTCTCATGGCGTCTCGAGTGAGACCTTCTTCAGTCCTTGAAGATTAAACAAGCCAACACTTATGGGGTATTTGTTGGTCAATCCTTTTGAACCCTGGGTACAAAACCCCACAATCGAAAATATCCGTGCAAAGATCCTAATATTGTAATATATTATATAACTATAATAAGATAAAAATTCTTCCATACTAACCCCGTCTAATATCCCATAGAAACCATTTCATTATTTATAAAGGGACTTGAGAAAACAATATTGTTACCTTAAAATGGATGTATTTGTATTTTTTTATTCAAAACAATAACCAAAACCATAGATTTATTCTTCAAAAATCTTCAAGTTCCATATTAATTTGATCTTGTAAACTATGTCAAGAGACAAATCTTTTGAAATTATAAATTGCATCAATATGAAATATCTTATTTCCAATTAATCAAATATCACTAAATTTTCATCTTCAATATTAAATTTTATGTGCAATTTATGATGACATAGTTATCTCATTAATGGAAATTCCTTAGCCATATCACATGCATACAAATGTAATTAGGGGCCTTGATATAATTATTCAATGCAAACAAAATTTTATAATAAGGAAGTAATGCTTATTAGACATTTGGGTATTTATTGGAATCTTGTCCTCGATATCTTATAGTAACTATGTAGCATCATTAAAAAATCAACTAACACATCTCTCTAACTGGCTTACCAGCATGGGTAGTGTCTACTCAGAGACAAAATATCTTTATAAAAGTAAATTTATTATCGTCCTGAACATCATCATTGAAACATATACAATCGTGTTCCCCATATATGCAACTAGGTGGTGATTCTTCATAATGTGGCATAGGTTAAAGATGAGCATCTTCAAAAGTGAAAGTGATGCCACAATCATTGGTCAGGATGGATACGACATTAATGGATGTATCCTCACTTTGCATGCAATGGAATGTGATGATTGAGATGTATCTAATGAAAGAGTTTCCTTGGGTTTAATGGTTTGGATAAAATGATTTCATAGGGTATCTGTAATATGGTTATCCATGAGCATTTCTTTTTTGAGCATGGTCTTCCAATCGAAGATAAGAAAATAGGTTTCAGGGAGGCTAGAAATAATTTCATTTGTGGATTTAACAGATATGCTAATGATGAATTTACTAGTGCATCTAACATTCATAATCATGCCTACAATTATACTTGTATTGTGTTCCCTTTAGCAATGGTTGATGAAGATGAGGATCTAGGTTGAATTGACATAAATATCAAAAGGAGGCCCTTTTTCATAATAGGAATATATTAGAAATCTATTCAATATGGCTTGGTAGATTTTTGTCTTTTCTTCTAATGAGAAATTTCAAAGTGCTTGTAAATATTTCCCATTGTATTGGATTTGAGCCTAGTTTGGTGGAATAATCACAGTGAAGACCATATCTCTAGTGGGAGCATCAAATAGAACATTTTTACCCATTCAAGAATTGAGATCCATAAGAGAAAGAGAGGATTGAATGGAACAAACCAACACACCCTAATTCTCTTCAAACCCCAATGCTTGAATTAACAAACCATAAACCTTAATGTTCAAGGATGCATATGAGGGGTGGTGATGTCATTATTTAACACAAATTTAGAGTTTGGGTGGGGTGGGGTGTAACATCATTTTTTCTTTTTTCTTTTTGCCAAAAAATATGAACTAATTAAACCAATTTGTAAATTGGTTGGTTTGGTTCACAAAATGGTCTAGGGCTAGTAGGGGGTAATTAGGGGGTGACTAGGTGTACTTCATGGTAATTAGGGGTAATTAGGGGTTAATTAGGGGTCAATTGGTAGCAATTAAGGTTAATGATGGGTAATTAGGGGTACATGGGTTAATTAGGGGTAATTTGAGGTTAATTAAGGGTCATTATAATCAATTTCGACTTTGTAAAAATTGCCTAGACACTTGTAACATCGATTAATTGACATTATTCCTAGGACATCAACATAGTGATGTTTATCAAGGCCAAAAAACAAAAGAAGAGATAAATTTCTTGAAATTTAACTCACTTTTAACATTAAAATTATTATTTTTCTTTAAACATGGATCAAAATGTCAAAATTTGACCCCAAATATAGTACTAAAGAAAATACAAGTTGGAAATGAGGTTGATACCATTACATGTAAACTAAGTATTTATGAGGATTTTCAATATTATTTCTACTCCCGATTGTAATAGAACATTATGAGATGGACTAATACTATATCTTTATTTTAGAAAAATAACATGACATGGTTTGACTAGTTGTTGAAAGCTACTTTGGGCTAAAAAAGAGCACCAAGGATGATGCCATTCCAAGGGGGAAGGGAAAGGGAAATGGATACATGGGATATATTCACTTTCCATGTGTCATCCCATAAACTCACCACCACCTTTACCTTATGTGTCAAAATATTAACAACCTTTTGACTATTTTGTTGAAAGACACATGTCTCATGGAAGATGAAGGTATATAATGTGTAATTTGAAAGTAAAAGATTCTCCTTCTTCCACCTTGACATACACCATGGTATTCCATGATGGTAACCACCTGTAACCTACTCTTGGAAAGTGTAAAATTGTGATCCTATGTAGACAATTCAATGACGAGTTGATAAAATGATCTATCAAAGTAGTGAGAAAAGGGTATGGGATAAGACAATAACTTGCATACCCTTTGTACACTCTTATACTGGATTGTATATGAGCCAAGAAGTACAATTATAGATCTCTTAGAGGAAATTGTAGGTGTATGTAATGATTTATGAATATAAATGATTGTATACATGAATCTCCATTGTAAATTATGGGTAATTGTGTAATAATTACTCATTAATGTTATGTATTTAGTGAATTTTAAGAACACGTTGAGCATAGGGCTTAACCAACGAATATATATGCTTAGAATGTGATTTTTTTTTAATGTAATATATGAGTAATTTTGCATTAAAAATACCATTTTCGTTCATTCATCATTCATTGTTGAAATCTAAACCAATCAAAGGAAGGTAATTTAAGAGTTGGTAAAGTGGGTTCTTGTCTAATCCTAGAGAGAATATATGGGAAGGTAATTCACAATTCTCCTATCTTTTTATGAGTAAGTTTTTCATGCACCTTAAATGCTTAACATTCCATCTCTCTCTTGACCTCAGGGCTTAAGGGTCCTAGTTAAACAATTTTGAAAGTCCAAGGTAACAACATATTTGGCCAACAACTAAACACATGCATGCACATAGAGAGTTTGGCAACAAGGGATGGCAAGACAATACGTCTAATGGCTCAAGAATCCTTTATATTCATCATAAAACTCTATGTAAGTGTAAAGGGATCAATTCTTTCTCACCAACTAACTTCGTTAATGTGGATCCCCAATCTTCACCATTAAAAAGTATGCATTAATTAAACAACCAATTTATTAATATAAATTATAAATAACAACTAATTTCTTAACATAAATTGCAATTAACAAATAATTTATTAATATAAATTGAAATTATCATACCATTACACCATGACATAAGACAATAAACATCACAATGCCACTTAAGCCGAAGAATCAACCATTGAATAGTTAAACCAAACAATCCACCATTGAATAGTTAATCTATCCTAAGAAATTACATAATGCCAAAATAATAGCATACCCATCCATCCATGCCATGGCTTTAAGGACAACTATCATTAGTTGAGTCCATCAGAAGGAAGCACCCTCTTTGGAAAGCACTAGTAGATGAAAACATTAAGGAAAAAACAAACATTTAACGATTTTTAACATTGGAAAGACTTCTTAAGGAGTTGTATGGACACTTTCAACCCAAGGTTGAGGTTGAGAAAATCATTAAATGAAATATGATGCAAATAGGGACATGGGAATCCAAGAAGTTTTCAAAATATGAGAAGAACTATTTTGAATGACCATGAAAAATGAGCAAAGTTAGGTGGATGAGATCTTGTAAAACATAAGGGTGTTATTTATTTTAGGTAGATTAAATATAGGAAGAGATACAATCACCTATTCATTAAAATGATGAAAATGTTTAGATCTACACTTACTAATTGAATTTTTTTTAATTTTTGGAACTTCAAATTTCTTTATGAAATTGTTAAACAACTTAATTGTATAAGTTATGTGCAAAACAACTAATTATATTTGGCCATTCATTTCAATACTTTCATGGACTATATGGAGTTGTGATAGTCCAAATTGGAGACTATATGGAGTTGTGATAGTCCAAATTGGAGATACTGTAGAAGATATTTTAACTTTTTATAAAGTATGTCGAGAGTTAAGAAAATAAATAAATAAAATATGTTGCAAATAGGGGCATGAGAATCCAAGAGGGTTTCAAATTATGAGGAGGACCATTTTGAAATACCACGAAAAAGGTGACCACGATTAGGTGGATGAGATCTTGAAAACATAAGGGTGTTATTTATTTTAGGTAGAGAAAATATAAGAATAGGTACAATCACCAATCACCTATTCATTAGAATGATGAATTTTTTTAGGTATATTTACCGATTGAAATTTTGAATTTTTGGAATTTCAAATTTCTTCATGAAATTGTGGAAGATATTTTGATCTTTTATTAAGTATGTCGAAAGTTATAATTATATTGAATATTGAATATTTAAGTTATTTATTATGGTTTATTTGTGAAGTGGAATTAAAATTAGTGTAATGAATAGTAGTATTTAACTATGTTTTTTTAGTCATATTGTTTAATTTGCTAAAATCTTATCAAGTATTGCATTTTAAGAATCATGTTTTTGGAGATTCCCTTTTTGAATAGATGGTTCATAAGGTGTAATACTTACTTAACTATGAAAATTTTCTTTATAGGCAAATCTTTTAGCTTGCTACACTATTTGCAAAATCTTATCAAGTATTGTACCTTATGAACCATCATTTTAGAAATTGTTTTTTTGAATAGATGGTTCATAAGGTTTGTTAAAGTTTGGAAAATGAGGTAGCAAGCTAAATAGGTTTGAATGGATAGTTCATAAGGTATAATACTTGCTAAGGTTTTGCAAATGGGGTAGCAAATTAAATAGGCTTGAATGGATGATTCATAAGGTATAATACTTGCTAAGGTTTTGCAAATGAAGTAGCAAACTAAGCAGACTTGAATGGATGATTCATAAATATACAATACTTGCTAAGATTTTGTAAATAAAGTAACAAGCTAAGTAAAATTGACTATGGAGAAACTCCATAATTAATTGTAATTGAAATAAAAATTATATTGAGATAAATAAACACCATAAAAAGTCTTGATTACTTTCTATGCTTTGAACACAAATTTTGAGAAGTCCAAAAAATCTTAACACCACTCAACCGTTCCAACTAACCCACTAGGTTTCTTTAACCCTAACTAAAATACAAGCAATACCAGCATCAACAATTTAATTTTAAATAAAGTATACAAACCCCTTCATATGATTATATGGATACAGATTTCTCTTAATTCATATAGTATATAGGTACTCTAGCAAGATAATTCTATTTTATATTTATTTCTGGAAGCAATATTAGCTTAGCTTCCTATTAATCACTTCTATATATATAATAGTACAGCACAGCCCCATAGTTCATAGGCACTCTAGGCCATCCAAGATAATTCAATTTTATATTTCTGTAAGCAATATTAGCTTAGTTTCCTATTAATCACTTCTATATATAATAGTTCAGCACAGCCAATTAGGCTTTGCATCATCAATTAAATATAACAAACAATACTAACTCAACTCCATATAAATCACGGTATATACTTTGTCAATAATCATCAGTTTAATCTAGACTAGTGTGTGAGTAGCCTTTTTACAAAAAAAAAGTTGAAAGACAGCTGTGCTCTGGTTCTTCGTAATATCTTGTATTAAGTAGTTCCAGTGAAAAAACAAAATAAAAACGCTCTTCAATGACAAAGGATTTAGTATCTATTATATTTGAGTATGATAAATATTACAATGGATTCAACTATCATTTAAAAAAAATACACGATACTGGTATTTTCATCATCCTCAAAGAGATAAGATTCTGAAGATGATAATTTGTCAAAAGATTAAAAAAAGGAATTACATGAAACTCCATTTTTATTAATTATCCCCCACACAGATTCAACAGAAAGTCCTTCAATATCTCACAAATTTGTACACAATCTTTTTCAACTTTTCTCACAAATTTGTACACAATCTTTTTCAACTTTTCTCACAAGCTATCAAGCATGTCTCCCCAGCCAGGTCTCTAAATCATATGAAAGTATTTCGTAATCACTCTGTAAATACAAAGCAAATACAGTCATGACAGTGAACTAAACTAGTGTACAGTTAGTCCAGTGAACGAAACTATTGTACAGTTAATCCTGTGAAATAAAAGGCTCCAACAAGCGGCAGAAGAATATCTAGCTTTAGTGGGTGTAACAACAGCCTTCCTTCTACGTAGCACCATGCAAAAAGAGTGTTGCGTTACAAAACCTAAACATGAAACCCTAAAAAATGAGAGACTCCAATTCGGTCAGATCTCTAAATTTGATGGCTAAATCTTCCCAAACCCTGCGCTCATCATCTCTTTAAACTCCATATAATTGACCATCCCATCGCCATTTTTATCCACTTTCTGTATCATCTTCCTACACTCCCCGATCGTTCGGCCTTCCTTGAGACCCAGCGACTTCAGCACGGACTGGAGCTCTTCTACCGTTATTAAACCGTCGCCGTTCTCGTCAAAAACGCCGAACGCCTCAGCCAGATCCGCGTCTTCGTCCACATGATCTGCCTGCGCTTCTTTTTTTTCTTCCGCACCTTTACCAGTGATGGATTCATACAACGTCACGAACTCCTCGAGATCCACGTAACCGTCGCCATTGACGTCCACGGTTCGGAACGTGTAGAGCAATTCCTCTTCGCTAACGCACAGCCTGAGCTTATCGAAGGACTCTTTCATCTCCTGTTTGCTGATCAGCCCGTCGCCGTTTTTATCGAAGGTCGAGAAAACCCTCCTCAGTTCCTCTCGGCCGGCAGCGTTACCCGAATCTCCCACGGCTGATTTATACGCTATTGTTACAGAGGGCTTGCTGTTGAACCAGAGCTTAAACTTCTTGGGTAAAACATACCTGAACAGGGAAGTGAAAAGACCGTACAGAAAAAGGGTCCTCAGAATTAAGCCCACCATGCCGTGATCCGCTGGAGAGCCGAAAAATCCTTTGATTTTATCTATCAAATCTGAATCCCTGAAGCCCATGGTCAATTCACACTATTCAAGAGACCTGTATAATACGTACATAACGGACTAACTAACTACAGCACACATTGTAACGTTGGAGTTGACTCCTTGCGGATGAACTTCAATGTTTACTGCTATTATCCGCCATGATTTCAAGCTTCGGCTTCCGACCGTCTGGAATTCACACAGCCCAGAAGGATAAGTTCTTGGACTGAGTGGACCAGAAATCAGTCCAAGGACATAGGAGATGCCGATGGAGATGCCCAAGACGCGTTAACGAGTCACCATCAACGCGGAGACGGCAATTAAAACAAAAGTGGAAACCGCGGCAAAAGGTGGGTCCCGCAATTCCGCGTGAAAAAATACTGATGGGACGTTAGGTCCTCTTCCCAGTCCCGTGGAAGATGACGGGCGGCATATTGTTTTGTTCAAAATTGACCCTGCGTATCTTTGAAAATTGTACTTTACGTATGCGTTGGTTTTTCGCGAGTTAGGGTTTCCGATGTAAGATAACAGACATCCACGCATTTTTCGCGACTTAGGGTTTCTGATCTTATCTTTTGCGTCATAGCAGACATCATTCACCACCGTGGATCTGATCAATCGACAAAGTTTTCGCTACGGTTAGGGTTTTTCATACCATACATCCATATCCGCCGTCGATTTAATAAATCGGTTAGGGTTTTGTTAGGGTAGGGTTTTTAATATTACTAGGGAAGGTCACATAATAATGAAGAGAGTTGGTGTATGAGACCCCTTGTTAGTGGGACAAGTGACTCCCTCATAAGGATTTGAGAATCGGTTAGAGTTTTGCCATGTTAGGGTTTTTAATATTAATATTATGAGGGAGGGTCACATAATAATGAAGAGAGTTGGTGTATGAGACCCCTTGTTTGTGGGACAAGGGACTCCCTCACAAGGATTTGACAATAGGGGTTAGGGTTTAGCTAGGTTAGGGTTTTTAATATTAATATTATGAGGCAGGGTCACATAATAATGAAGAGAGTTGGTGTATGAGATCTCTTGTTTGTGGGACAAGGGACTCCCTCATAAAGATTTGACAACTGGGGTTAGCGTTTAGCTAGGTTTGGGTTTTTATATTATGAGGGAGGATCACATAATAATGAAGAGAGTTGGTGTATGAGACTCCTTGTTTGTGGGACAAGGGACTCCCTCATAATGATTTCACTGTGACTTACCTGTATAAAGATTTGACTACGACTTATGAAAACTTCTTAACCATGTTCTTAATTGTTATAAACTTGTGTCAATTACAACCAACACTTGTTTGTGGGACAATGTGTCAATTACAACCAACACTTGTTTGTGGGACAAGGGATCCCCTCTATATGAGGATTTGACTACGACTTATGACAACTTCTTAACCATGTTCTTAATCATTATAAACGTGTATCAATTATAACCAAAACTTATTTGTGGGACAAGAAACCTCCTTCATATAAGGATTTGATTACCAATTATGATAACTTCTTAACCATGTTTTTAACCATTATAAAAGTGCATCAATTACAACCAAAACTTATAAAAAGAATAAAAAAACACGATTCTTAGATTAAAAAAATTATAATTTATTCATACATTTGATTACTTAAGCCATTCAAATTAACAATAAACCCTTAAACCCTTTAGATTCTTACTTTCTAACCATTAATGATAATTTACTCATTCTTACTTTCTAATAATTAATTAATTTCTAACAATTAATGATAATTTACTTCTTCTCACCTTGTTTAAGTGAAACCTATACTACCAACAATGCAATTATAAAATATAAATAATGATTTGATCATTTTACTTGCAACTATAAAAATTCATAAATAATGATTTGATCATTTTATTTGCAATTATAAAAACAAATAATGCAATGAATGACAAGATGGTGTGAAAAAGTAAATAATTGCTTGGAAAATTATTATAAAACCTAGTTACCAATAATTTATGATTTGTGGATAAGCGATAGATTTTTGAAAGAGTTTGGTTACTCTCCTAAATAAATCATGATGGAGTTGTAGGCTCGAAAAATTAAAATTACAATGAAAGAGTTTGGTTACATTTCTAAATAAATCATGATGGAGTTGTACGCTTTAAAAATTAAAATTCTAATGGTAAGAGTTTAAAAAATAAAAAATGCTAATGGTAAGAGTTTAAAAAATTAAAACTTCAAATAGAAAGTTTAAATCAAGATGAGATGGAGTTGTATGTTAGAAAAATTAAAATTACAATAGTAAGAATTTAAAAAATTAAAACTTAAAAAAATATGGAAAGAAAGTTTTAAAACCTAGTTAGTAATGGTTCGTGGATAAGCTATAGATTTTTGGAGGTTGGTTACACTCCTAAATAAATCATGATGGAATTATAGGCTAAAAGTACAATGGTAAGAGTTTAAAAAATTAAAATTTCAAATTTCCTAAATATGGAAAAAAAAAAAAGCTTAAATCATGATGGAGTTGTATGCTAGAAAAATTAAAATTATAATGATAAAAAATTAAAAAATTAAAACTTTAAATTTACATATAAATATGGAAATAAAATTTGAAAAAAGCTCAATATATTACTAGCATTTAGTGTTTTATATTAATTAATAAAATATTTTTATAATAAAGTAAAAAAGTAGAAATTAATTCTTTTTCAAAATAAAAATTAATAATAAAAATAAAAATAAAAATAGATAGATAGATATGGGTAGGAGTTTTTCTAATAGGTAATAATATTTGATAATAGGTAAATATAAATATATATTTAATAGTGGGTAATAGTTTAATAAATGTCAATGAGGTGTACAAATAAACTTTCATGTCGAAATGATGGTAAAATTAAAATTCACACTTAATCAAAATGTTTAAATTTATAAAATAGTACATTTTGGTGTGTAAAAAGATAAATAAAATTTATTTACTATTAAAATTTCAATCATGAACAAATTTATTAAACATACTTAAATTAAACAAAAATAAACTCAAACACAAATATTTGGATATTTAAGAAATTAAAGTTTTTATTTTTCCAAAAGTAAATTCACTTTTGTTTAGTGTAACAATAACCAAAAGAGTGTCACAAAAGGGTGATTGATATAGAGTTACTTTTAATAGCATTGGTGGATAAGACTGTTTTTGGAATAAAGTTGAAGGAACCACAAGCTTACTAGTGAAACTTAGTGCCCATCTCAACAAATCCCTTTTTTATAAAAAATCAATAGGTCATGGCAAGATCTAATACATGGGGAGGACAACTGAATAAAGTTGAAGGAACCACAAGCTTACTAGTGAAACTTAGTGCTCATCTCAACAAATCCCTTTTGTATAAAAATTCAATAGGGCATGGCAAGATCTAAGACATGGGGAGGACAACTAAATGCTATTCAATCCCATTGATATGTAATAAACACTTGTTTTGGAAGGAGGATAAATGCTTCAGTACCGAGGACTATTGTCCTAGCCTTTCTTGATATTATCTTAAGACCTTGATGTGCACATGCATCACTGTGTAGAGACAAAACCTCTCCACATGTAATAATCCATTAACGGTTTGTAAGGGAGTAGACTTCCACTCATGGCAAATGCATTTGTGTCTTAGGTCGTTAACATTTATATTGTATCACTGCTTAAATGGATTTTATTATTTCTTAGTTGAATCAAAAGAGGTCACATATAAGATTTTTCATGCAAGCCAATGAGATTTCTTGAATCATCAAAAGGAAGAAATGCTTA
>JZKD02S1853245.1:14213-36839 GCA_000966675.3 Picea glauca
ATAAACAAGTTGAGTAGTCAACTTCCATCTAACTTCTACAAATAAAAGACCTAATCAGAGTCTTAGCGCAAGGGATCCTAATCTACATTGGTTAATCATTATGATAAAAACAAGTACCCCCAAAAACGGAATCCACCTTACCCTATCTGCAAATAGTCCAACCCATCTCTACTTAATTATATTGAAACAAGAGATACATTACGAGAAAACGAGATCTATGCCCACCTGTACATACATAACTATTCTTGCGACTCAAGTTCGTTAAAATGAATATAGGGTATGCTTATATTGATATCCTTTGCATAGTAATTGCAAGATATTTCCAACTTAACAAGTTACTAAAGTTCAACTAAGTATTTAACACACCAAACATAGATTCATGGATCATAAATAAAGACAAGACAAAAGAAGTATTTTCATACTAGTTATATTTCAAATTCATAAATACAAAAACATGTAAATGATTTTATCAGTAGACTATCAAAGTTATTAGGACATCTAATTCATAAATGCAAAAACATGTCTCCAAAGGATTTCAACTTCAGTTTAAGCATGGAAATTGCTTTAAATTTTTTTTGGAAATTGTTGCTAAGCATTGGTAATATGAGGAGTATTTAGATATCATCAAAACCATTTAAGAGTTACATATAACTTATTTTTCATCTTTTTGAATTCATTTTACAACATTAAAACAAGTTCAATCACTTCGTGACTTGTTGCTAAACCACATTTTGACTTGATACGGAACCATAGACCACAAAAATACTTTTGAATTAAAATATTAATTCCAATAATATTTAAATATACGATATCTTCTAAATTTAATATTATTTTTTCGAAATTCACTAATTATTCAACCGATCTAGTTATAACTCCTATCACACAAATACCATTTACTAATGCACAATTTTCGAATAATAATTTTAGTAACTTCTTGTTTCGCATTATGTCATTACATGGTTCAATGAATTCATAACTCTTAGGGTATGAATTCATAACTAAGGGTGGTTCTATTAATGAATACAGTAGTGACTATCTTGGGCAATGCAAGGGAATACTTTTAAATATAAGAAGAGGATGAAAGAAACCGATTGTAATAGATTGTAGGAATATGTAAGTTTTGTGTGCTATGAAATGTGAAAATGTGTAAAATTTAGAATAACAAGCAAATAAAGGTTTTGGGGTTTTATATTTAAGGAAAGGTATGTGACGTGTGGTTAAAATCAAGATTGGATCATCAAGATTAAATGCTCATAGAAATTGTTCACTAAAACTAAACATTGCTACCATCATGATTATACCAAAAACCTATAATAGGAAAATGCCAAAATAATTATAAAAGTTCTCACCCTAAAATTGTCCATTAAATATTTACTAAAGAATAGCTATACCTAAATTAAACATTACAGGCCAAGGCACAATGATAGAAAGTTAACCAATGCAGAACACCAACCAAGATTCAACTGTTAAAAGCAATAAATCGCTAAAAGAAAGACTCATAGGTGTAAAAATTATGTCCAAACAACAAGGCGCACAAGTGGGTACGGTTGTCTAAAAGTTAAAGGTTCAGAAATAAAATGGCAGTGGAGAGTAATACGGCTAGCAGAGTATCACCAAAATTTATCAAAGCGAATCATCGCTGTCAAGCAACAAAAAATTGCAAGGGTATCAGACAATCCCATACGGTATTAGCACAACAGTATTCTCAAGCAACTCACATGCCCATCCCAGTCTAACATGCAGCCACACCCAAACGAAACATAGACATGTGAAGGAGGCAAGGACTCACGCAGATCGGCCACACCATGGAAGGGGAAAAATCATCCTGGAATGATTCTAACTAGGAGAGTAAAAGAACAACCGTAGCCTGTCTGCAGCTTCAACCCTGCGCCAACGGGCCATTCAACAAAATAAAAAAAAATGTCCTGGCAGTGATTTGTCTAAAGGGAAAAAATTGAGAGCGTTGTCAATTAATTACTTACTCGTAGGCCAACATTAATTTCATGATAGCCATTTAATCAATGCCCAACGTTTAAGGGAGTAAGGGTAAGAGCCAATAAAAAAGAAGGGGGTAAAAGGTAACGCCCAAATGGTAAAACGTTGTCCAGAAAATAGTTGGTAGAATGTAAGGTGAAACCCTATCCGGAAAGGAATTCACAGGTAAAAAGAACCATACCATTCTCGGGTAAGCTCGCTGGAGTAAAAAGAAATTTTCTGGGAAAAGTCGCTCAATAAGTAAAAATAAATCGCACAGGATAAAGAGATGCAGAATGCAAACCCCAGAGTCGTCAATAGGTAAGGAATTCGCAGTCAGAAAAAGAAATTGCAGAGCTAAAAGATCGGTAAAGGAAACGCATTCAGAAAGTCAAATCTCACGGTTGATTAGGGGTAATACCAGACGCAACACACAAGGGCGCTCTCGCGGTGTTTCAGGGCATACCTTACTGTTAATCAAGGGAAACACAGTCCCAAGAGGTAAGGATGACAACGAGAGGGCAAAACATAGCTTAATAGGACAAGATTTTACAACAGTCAAACAGATGGGCAGAAGCTCCAGCAAAAAAAAATTCCATCAACATTAAGGTGCAGAGGTAAATTCGCAGCGCAATAGTCCGATCTTAAAACTAACACCGATATAAGTTGAGAAGAATGTAATGCAATGAAGTGCCCAATCAACCAACAATAAAAACATAGGGTTACACTTATCCGACAATTATAAAATGCAGAGTTTAAGAACTTGGCCATCAAGCAAATCAGGGTTATTTAAACGCATCAAGGAGCAAGGTGAACCTTCAACCAAGGACAACATTGAGGGTAGCCGGCTAATAGGTTCGTCCTTATCTCATCATCCTCACACAAAAAAGCAGGGTGTTGAGATCCATAGGTCTTTTAATGCTAAGGCAACGACCGTAGATCAGGCTCCTGGCTAACTGCTCAGGCAAGGACTGAGGAGCTAGGGACGAAGGGAAAACAACCAATTTGGTCACATTCAACACCACAGGGCAGTCACGACATGCCGGGAAATGACGGTCATGGGAAATCAATCAACCAATCAATCAGCTAGGCTATAAAAATTTCAGTCATGAAACTAGACAACCAGTTTACCTACCCAATAAACATGCAGATCTAAATCATAAATCCTACCACAATATACCATTCAAACGAAGAAAGTGTACCGTTTCCTGTTCGCCCGCTCTGAGTGACGTCCGCGCGCTCCATGCAACTCCCGCTCGCCGACCGTTGAGACTTCACCGGTACCTCCCAACCAATGCTAGGGGTACTCTTCTTCCCCCTTTGCCCCCCTGAGTTGCAAAGGGGAAACACACACTATCCAGAGGTTTCGTCTAGCTCCCAGCTCACCTCACAAGGCCGAGCTACCACTCCTCTCTGAGCTGGGTATCCCAACTCCCACAAGCAAATCAGTCAAGTAGATATTTCTGAAGTGTAACGTTATGCAAACAGAAGATGATCCTTAATCCTTCTCCTTCCTTCATCTTATAGAGTTTCAAACTTCCTTTCTTTCCTAAAATCTTATTTAATTAAAGTTTTAAAATAAATTCCTAAAACTTCTTCTCAGTACAAGTGTCCCCCATCCCCTACGTTCCTCCATTATTTAATTTCTTCAATTAATTAATTATCTTATTTCCCTCACCCACCTAGAGTTACTCCTAGGTGTCCCCAAATTCCCTTACAGGTTTTAAAGGCTTTCCCTATTATTAAATTGTTATTTTAGTTTAAATTAGAAAGCTATTAAATGGTAGATTCTTTACTATGTTTGACTTTCCACTTTTTCCCTTAAGTTCCCCTTTTTCCCTTTTTATTTTTACCTCCCTTCCTAGTTTCCTAATATTTTAGATTTTCCCTCTTTCCCCTTTTTACTTAGAACTCAAAAAGGCAGGTGTGGAAATTAACCCCTTTTCCCCTTTTCTTACTTAATTAGTATATTTTAATTTATCAAGGTAATAAAACAATTAATTCCCTTTTTAAATTTTAATCCAACATATTTTTTTTTGAAACAATTTATTTCTTACTCCCTTCATGTTACAAGATTTAACAAAGATCATAATTATTATTCATGTGGTTTTTATTTATTTTATTATTATTATTATTTTTTATAGAGAGATAAAATTTTACCACTAGAATAATTTAGACTTAACCTTAAATTTCCGTATTGGGCGACATTTAATTAGGGAATTTGTTTTAAAAATACTTAACACGTTGTTCGTCCTAAGGCCATCTAGGTTCATTCCTCTATCTTCAATAGCGCGGCGTGCCCTTTAGGACGCACTAGGTGCTCCAAGGGTGCCACTCGCCTCATCCGTTCCCTTGCACGATGTGCCCTTCAGGACGAACTACGTGCTCCAAGGGTGCCACTCGCCTCTTGACTGACTTGGTAGACCTCAATAACCCCTGGAGTCAACACTCCACCAGGTGAACTTGTGGGAGACTAAGGGCCTCTAAGGAATAAGGCCCTTTCCTTATTGTGCGCCCCTTAGAATCATCGTGAGCAACTATCGCAGTCTTCCCTCATGGCATCGTGGGTCCTCTCGAACTAGGTAATCATTAACCTACAGTTCGAGCCACGGTGGGAGTGCTAGTAGGATGTGGCAGGGCTGCTATCCACACCTCTCCCTCAACATCTCTGGTAGTCATGCGTGACCCCTTTACTCCATATGTGAGTCTGGTCGGCAAGCTATCGTCAGCCTGCATCATCAGCAAATCATTTCAGAATATATCCATATCATATCATCTAATCAGATGCGCTAATATCATAGTAAAAACAATCAAACCCCAATGTTACACTCCCTGACTCGATCTGGAGTCCAAGGGGTTCCATCGATGCCTCTGCATCCTCGAGGTCCAAAATCCTGCACACTTAGTAAAACTGAGTCAATAGCACCTGTTTATGTCAATGTAGTAAAACAACATGTCATCAACCCATAACGCCTCATAATCAAAATCAAATGTTTTAATAGCATAATAATTCGGATCACTTGCGAGCAAGTGTCCTCAAAAAATAAGTTTGCTCAGTGCGCCAAAGCGGGATGTTACATACACCCCTTCTTGGTCTAAACTTCATCCGAAAGTTTCACAGTATAAATGCCGAATAAGGTGTATCACAGTATCATATGTCTATTTATAAAAAAAAAATGGAAACTGTTGGCGCATATCATATGCGTCCTCCCAGGTCACCGAGTGCGGACTATAATTGTTCCACTGGACCTTGACCCAATCTACTGTTCGACATCATAGCTGTCGAATGCGATGATCCAAGATGTGGACCGACTCATCCGTGAGTGCCCCCTCGTCCGATACCTGCAAGGAACTCATGTCAATAACATGTGTAGGATCACTAATATAATGTCTCAAAAGAGATACATGAAAAACATCGTGCATACGCCTCAAGGAATCAGGCAAGGCTAGTCGATAGGCCACGGGCCCCTTTCTCTCCACAATCTTGAAAGGTCCCACGAACCTAGGAGAGAGTTTATCTCCCTTCCCAAAATTGATCGAACTTTTATGTGGTTTAACCCACAAGAAGACTCGATCACCGACCTCATAACTACGGTCGACACGGTGCGCATCGAAATAACTCTTCTATCGATCCTGCGCTTCTTTAATTCTTTGTCTTATTGTTTGCATTTTCTCTTCCATTTCTTGGATCTCTTTTGGTCCTACCAGGACCCTATCCTCAAGCCGATTCCAACTCAAAGGTGCCCGACATGATCGCCCGTAAAGAAACTCGAAAGGCGCCATTTTAATGGTGCTCTGGTAACTGTTGTTGTAAGCGAACTCCATTAGAGGCAAGAATTCTTCCCAACACTTTTGTTGGTCCATCACGTACATGCGCAACATGTCCTCCAAGGTCTGGTTCGTTCATTTAGTCTACCCGTCAGTCTCCGGGTGGTACGCAGTACTAAAGTTAAGTTGGGTTCCCAAGGCCTCTTGGAAACTCGTCCAAAATTGTCCAGTAAACACTGATCCTCGATCGGATATAATCCTCTTAGGCATGCCATGCAGCCTCACAATCTCACTGATGAAAAATCTAGCTATGTCAGGTCCCTGATACATTGTTCGCACAGGAATAAAGTGAGCACTCTTCATCAGAGTGTCTACTACTACGAAAATCGAGTCATGTCTCCTTGTCGTCAGTGGCAATCCAACAATAAAATCCATCGAAATAACCTCCCATTTTGATTCTGGAATGACGTGTGGTTGTAGTAATCCTGCTGGGTGTTTATGTTCATCCTTTACCTGTTGACATTCTAGACATCTGGCCACATAGTTGACTATGTCGGCCTTCATTCCCTTCCAGAAGAATAAGGGTTTAAGGTCTGCCCTCATCTTCGTGACTCTTGGGTGAGCCATGTAAACTACTCTATGAGCCTCGCTCAAGATCAACATCCTCAACTCGTCGTTCGGCGGTACGTAGATCTGATTTTTAAACCTTAATAAACCATCGCTATCAAATGAAAATCCTTCAAATTGTGGTACCATCATTGTGTTTTGTCCGAAAAAACCCTCGACCTCTTTGTACCAGTCATCATCATGTTGTAAGGTTAGAATCTTTTCACGTAGATTCGTCTGAAGAGGTAGCACCGAAAAGATGCGCGGTCTTCGACTCAATGCATCTACCACTTAGTTCACCATTCCTTTTATGTAAGTAATCTCGAAGTCGTACTCGCTAAGCAATTCCGACCAATGTCGTTGTCGCGCGTTCAGGTCTCTTTGCGTAACGATGTGTTGTAGTCCACAATGGTTAGTCTTTAGTTCGAATTTTCATCCAACAAGGTAGTGTCTCCAAACCTTCAAGGCATAAACAATGGCTAACAACTCCAAATTGTGTGTCACGTAGTTCTCCTCATGCCTTCTCAGTTTCCTCGAGATGTAAGCGATCACTTGTCCGTATTGCATCAAGATTCCGCCTAGGCCTTCCTTGGATGCGTCAGTGCATACCAAGAAGTCTGCGTCCATGACTGGGACCTTTAGTATCGGTGTTGTTGTCAATAATTCCTTAAGCCTCCGAAATGCTTCCGCGCACTTCTCGGTCCAAACAAACTTCTTGTTTTTCTTCTGCAATTCTGTGATCGGATTTGCTATCTTCGAAAATCCCTCAACGAACCGTCAATAGTATCCTGCTAAACCCATGAAGCTACGCACTTTCGGGACATTCGTTGGCGCAGACCATTCCAAGATAGCCTTGACCTTTGCTGGATCCACGGTGATGCCTTCGCCAGAGATGACATGCCCTAAGTAGTGAATCTGTGATTGATAAAATGAGCATTTGGACAACTTCCCATACAATTTGTGCTCTCGCAAACACTGTAGCACCAAGTGCAAGTGCTCGTCATGCTCCTCCATCGTCCGAGAGTAGATCAAAATATCGTCAATGAATACTTGGATGAACTTGTCCAAGTACTCGTGGAACACCCCGTTCATCAAACTCATAAATACCCCTGGGGCGTTTGTCAGTCCAAACGGTAAAACAACAATCTCGTAATGTCCAAACCTCATCTTAAAGGCGGTATTAGGGACGTCATCTTCCTTAATCCATAACTGGTGGTATCCTGATTGCAAGTCGATCTTCGAGAACACCGTCGCACCCTTCATTTGATCGAATAGATCATCAATTCTCGGCAACGGATACTGATTCTTGATCGTGGCCTTGTTCAGTTGACGGTAGTCAATTCAGAGCCTCCACGACCCATCCTTCTTTCGTATGAAAATAACAGGTGCACCCCACGGTGACACGCTAGGACGTATCAGTCCCAGGTCCAACAACTCTTTCAGTTTCATTTTCAACTCTTATAAATCCGGGGTCGACATCCGATAAGGCGTCATTTCTATTGGTTTAGTCCTCGGTTTTAGGTCTATGGTAAACTCCAATTCCCTCTCCGGCGGCATCCCAGGTAACTCCTCCGAAAAGACGTCTGCAAACTCTCTCACCACTGGAAGGTGTTCTAGACCTTCCGCTACTCCCTTCTATTTTAACGCAAGGATCGCATAGAGCTTACATCCCTTGCGCATGCTCTTCCGAAGCTGCAAGGAAGAAATGAACCTCAGGGAAATTCCCTGTTTTCACCCTACAATCACACGTCTTTGTCCCTTGTCATCATCCAAGCTCAACCATTTCATCTTACAGTTGAGTATCGCCTCATGAGATTCCAACCAGTCCATACCAATCACGACATCGTAAGATCCTAGGATCGTGACGTACAGGTTGGCCCTTGTGAAAAACTCTCCCAGGTTGAGGACACAGCCTGTAACCTTTCCTCCAACCTTTTGTTTGGCTCCTGAAGCCATCTCTACGAAGCTAAACTCGTCTTGTTCGACTGCCTTTAGCTTAATCATTTTTAGCGCTGCACCAGAAATGAAACTCTCGATAGCACCGGGATCTATCAAAATACTAAGGGTCTCGTCAGCGACGGTACCTGTCGTCTTGAGCACAGTCGACTGATGCTTTGCTTGACGGTTATTCATCGCTGCATGAATCCGATGGGTCTTGCCCATATCTCCCACAGTAGTGGGTTTGGCTGATCTGGATGCTCTAGTCCTCTCCACAGGGTAGTCGCACTGGTAGTGTGCCTCCCCACATGTCCAACACCCCTTCTTCATCCCAGTAGTCCTGGTACCTGAAGTAGAAGATGACAGCCCACCAGCCTGGAATCCTGGTTTGTTCTGTTGAACTAGCCTAAACTGTTGTTGTTGTGGTCGACGTTTTTGTTGATGCTATGGTCCCTAATAAGGTGTTCGTTGCTGAGGCATAAGTCGCCAAGGTGTAGTGAAAGTGGATCCCCTCTGGAAGCCACGATATCCCGGCGTATGTTTGGCTGGTGTCTGATGCTGCTGTGCTCCAGATGACACCTGTCCTGCTGGTCTCACTGGAGTCCTGGTCTGACCCCCACTGATAAGCTCCTCCTCTGCTATGAGGGCCTTCTGGATGATATCATGCAAGGTTTGAGGCATCAAAATCCTAACCTTTGCATGTAGGCTACCATTAAGGCCTAACACGAACCTGTTGACCTTAATTTTCTTAGTGTTAAGGTGCAGAGCATACTGGAGCAGCTCCATAAAATAGGCCTTGTACTCAGGCACCATACGACCTCCCTATCGTAAGGCGTTGAACTCATTGAGATGATGCTCAATGAATTCCTCTGAAAGGTACCTCTCTCAAAACCGTTCCTTGAAAAGTTCCCATGACACATCTTCGACGGCCATGTTCAGCTGTGGTAGGAGCGTCTTCCACCATAGAAGAGTGCTCCCCTTCAGTTGAAATACCACCATGTGGACCTTCATGTTGGAGGTATAATCACGAAGTGTGAAGCACATCGCCATGTTCTCCAACCATGCCTCGGCGGCTGTGTCGTCTGGTGTACCAAAGAACTCAAGAAATTTGACCTTCTCGAGTTCACAGTGAATGCTACCAGTACTGACCGAAGCGTGTGGTGGAACCTCAGCGGGTGCCAACACCTTGGCCTCATCTCTGTCCAAACGACTGATCAGTGCCTCGGACATGCGCTGAAAAGATCTCATCATTTCGACTACATCACCAATTGCTATTTGCTCCTGTCCGAGAACCTACTCGTCTCCCTAGGGGTTAGACCCCTCAGGCGTGGATGCTACTGGAGGCGTCACGCCTCCTCCCCTAACACCCTGTCATCTGCCTCCGCGGCATCCTCTAGCCATGATTACCTGCACGCACACAAGTAAACTCGATTAGCAATAGTATAATCAAATCATATCAACGAAATTCGTAGCGATACCAAGTCGCGGGTTGAACCTGCTCTGATACCACATGTGATGTCCTCCCTGCTAATTAAAATCGACACATAGTAAATAGATACAATGAATTGGTAAATCCTTTTTTTTTTTTATAAACAAGTTGAGTAGTCAACTTGCATCTAACTTCTACAAATAAAAGACCTAATCAGAGTCTTAGCGCAAGGGATCCTAATCTACATTGGTTAATCATTATGATAAAAACAAGTACCCCCCAAAATGGAATTCAACTTACCCTATCTGCAAATAGTCCAACCCATCTCTACTTAATTATATTGAAACAAGGGATACATTACGAGAAAATGAGATCTATGCCCACCTGTACATACATAACTATTCTTGCGACTCAAGTTCGTTAAAATGAATACAGGGTATGCTTATATTGATATCCTTTGCATAGTAATTGCAAGATATTTCCAACTTAACAAGTTACTAAAGTTCAACTAAGTATTTAACACACCAAACATAGATTCATGGATCATAAATAAAGGCAAGACAAAAGAAGTATTTTCATACTAGTTCTATTTCAAATTCATAAATACAAAAACATGTAAATGATTTTATCAATAGACTATCAAAGTTATTAGGACATCTAATTCGTAAATGCAAAAACATGTCTCTGAAGGATTTCAACTTCAGTTTAAGCATGGAAACTGCTTTAATTTTTTTTTGGAAATTGTTGCTAAGCATTGGTAATATGAGGAGTATTTAGATATCATCAAAACCATTTAAGAGTTACATATAACTTATTTTTCATCTTTTTGAATTCATTTTACAACATTAAAACAAGTTCAATCACTTTGTGACTTGTTACTAAACCACATTTTGACTTGATACGGGACCATAGACCACAAAAATACTTTTGAATTAAAATATTAATTCCAATAATATTTAAATATAGGATATCTTCTAAATTTAATATTATTTTTTTGAAATTCACTAATTATTCAACCGATCCAGTTATAAATCCTATCACACAAATACCATTTACTAATGAACAATTTCCGAATAATAATTTTAGTAACTTCTTGTTTTTCATTATGTCATTGCATGGTTCAATGAATTCATAACTATTAGGTTATGAATTCATAACTAAGGGTGGTTCTATTAATGAATACAGTAGTGTCTGTCTTGGGAAATGCAAGGGAATACTTTTAAATATAAGAAGAGGATGAAAGAAACCGATTGTAATAGATTGTAGGAATATGTAAGTTTTGTGTGCTATGAAATGTGAAAATGTGTAAAATTTAGAATAACAAGCAAATAAAGGTTTTGGGGTTTTATATTTAAGGAAAGGTATGTGACGTGTGGCTAAAATCAAGATTGGATCATCAAGATTAAACGCTCATAGAATTTTTTCTCTAAAACTAAACATTGCTACCATCATGATTATACCAAAAACCTATAATAGGAAAATGCCAAAATAATTATAAAAGCTCTCACCCTAAAATTGTCCATTAAATATTTACCAAAGAATAGCTATACCTAAATTAAACATTACAGGCCAAGGTGCAGTGATAGAAAGTTAACCAACACAGAACACCAACCAAGATTCAACTGTTAAAAGAAATAAATCACTAAAAGCAAGACGCACATGTGTAAAAATTCGGTCCAAACAGTAAGGCACACAAGTGGGTACGGTTGTCTAAAATTTAAAGGTTCAGAAATAAAATGGCAGTGGAGAGTAATACGGTTGCCAGAGTATCACTAGAATTTATCAAAGCGAATCATCGCTGTCAAGCAACAGAAAATCACAAGGGTATCAGACAATCCCATATGGTATTAGCACAACAGTATTCTCAAGCAACTCGCATGCCCATCCCAGTCGAACACGCAACCACACCCAAAAGAAATGCAGACACATGAAGGAGGAAAGGACTCACGCAGATCGGCCACACCATGGAAGGGGGAAATTCATCCTGGAATGATTCTAACTCAGAGAGTAAAAGAACAATCGTAGCTTGTCTGCAAATTCAACCCTGCGCCGACGGGCCATTCAACAAAATAAAAAAAAAACGTCCTGGCATGGATTTGTCTAAAGGGGAAAAATTGAGAGCGCTGTCAATTAATTACTTACTCGCAGGCCAACATTAATTTCGTGACAGCCATTTAATCAACGCCCAACATTTAGGGGAGTAAGGGTAAGAGCCAATAAAAAAAAAGGGGGGGTTAAAAGTAAACGCCCAAACGGTAAAACGTTGTCTAGAAAATGGTTGGTAGAACGTAAGGTCAAACCCTGTCCGGAAAGGAATTCGCAGGTAAAAAGAACCATACCATTCTCGGGTAAGCTCGCTGGAGTAAAAGAGATTTTCTAGGAAAATTCGCTCAATAAATAAAAATAAATTGCACAGGATAAAGAGATGCAAAACGCAAACCCCAGAGTCGTCAATAGGTAAGGAATTCGCAGTCAGAAAAAGAAATTGCAGAGCTAAAATATCGGTAAAGGAAACACATTCAGAAAGTCAAATCTCACGGTTGATTAGGGGTAATACCGGACGCAACACACAAGGGTGCTCTCGTGGTGTTTCAGGGCATAGCCTTACTGTTAATCAAGGGAAACACAGTCCCAAGAGGTAAGGCTGACAATGAGAGGGCAGAACGTAGCTTAATAAGACAAGATTTTACAACAATCAAACGGATGGGCAGAAGCTCTAGCAAAACAAATTTCCATCAACATTAAGGTGCAGAGGTAAATTCACAGTGCAATAGGCCGATCTTAAAACTAACACCGATATAAGTTGAGAAGAATGTAATGCAATGAAGTGCCCAATCAACCAACAATAAAAACATAGGGTTACACTTATAAAACACAGAGTTTAAGAACTTGTCCATCAAGCAAATCAGGGTTATTTAAACGCATCAAGGAGCAAGACGAACCTTTAGCCAAGGAAAACATCGAGGGTAGCTGGCTAACAGGTTCGTCCTTAGCTCCTCATCCTTGCACAAAAAAACAGGGCATTGAGATCCATAGGTCTTTTAACGCTAAGGCGACAACTATAGATCAGGCTCCTGGCCGACTGCTCAGGCGAGGACTGAGGAGCTAGGGATGAAGGGAAAACAACCAATTTGGTCACATTCAACACTACAGGGCGGTCACGACATGCCAGGAAACGACGATCATGGGAAATCAATCAACCAATCAATCAACTAAGCTATAAAAATTTCAGTCATGAAACTAGACAACTAGTTTACCTACCCAATAAACATGCAGATCTAAATAATAAATCCTACCACAATCTACCATTCAAACGAAGAAAGCGTATCGTTTCCTGTTTGCCCGCTATGAGTGATGTTCGCGTGCTCCATCCAACTCCCGCTCGCTGACCGTCGAGACTTCACCGGTACCTCCTAGCCAATGCTAGGGGTACTCTTTTTCCCCTTAGCCCCCCGAGCTGCAAAGGGGCCACACACACTATCCAAAGGTTTCATCTAGCTCCCAGCTCGCCTCGCAAGGCCGAGCTACCACTCCTCTCCGAGATGGGTATCCCAACTCCCACAAGTAAATCAATAAGTAGATATTTCTACAACGTAATGTTACGGAAACAGAAGATGATCATTCATCCTTCTCCTTCCTTCATCTTATAGAGTTTCGAACTTCCTTTCTTTCCTAAAATCTTATTTAATTAAAGTTTTAAAATAAATTCCTAAAAATTCTTCTCCGTACAAGTGTCCCCCATCCCCTACGTTCCTCCATTATTTAATTTCTTCAATTAATTAATTATCTTATTTCCCTCACCCACCTAGAGTTACTCCTAGAATCACTCCTAGGTGTCCCCAAATTCCCTTACAGGTTTTAAAGACTTTCCCTATTATTAAATTGCTAATTTAGTTTAAATTAGAAAGCTCTTAAATGGTAGATTCTTTACTAAGTTTGACTTTCCGCTTTTTCCCTAAAGTTCCCCTTTTTCTCTTTTTATGTTTACCTCCCTTCCTAGTTTCCTAATATTTTAGATTTTCCCTCTTTCCCCTTTTTACTTAGAACTCAAGAAGGCAGGTGTGGAAATTAACCCCTTTTTCCCTTTTCTTATTTAATTAGTATATTTTAATTTATCAAGGTAATAAAACAATTAATTCCCTTTTTAAATTTTAATCCAACATATTTTTTTTTGAAACAGTTTATTTCTTACTCCCTTCATGTTACAAGATTTAACGAAGATCATAATTATTATTCATGTGTTTTTTTTTTTTATTATTATTATTGTTATTATTATTTTTTATAGAGAGATATATTTTTACCACTAGCATAATTTAGACTTAACCTTAAATTTTCGTATTGGGCGACATTTAATTAGGGAATTTGTTTTAAAAATACTTAACACGTTGTTCGTCCTAAGGCCATCTAGGATCATTCCTCTATCCTCAATAACGCGACATGCCCTTTAGGATGCACTAGGTGCTCCAAGGGTGCCACTCGCCTCATATGTTCTCTTGCACAATGTGCCCTTCAGGACACACTACGTGCTCCAAGGGTGCCACTTGCCTCTTGACTGACTTGGTAGACCTCTATAACCCCTGGAGTCAACACTCCGCCAGGTGAACTTGTGGGAGACTAAGGGCCTCTAAGGAATAAGGCCCCTGCCTTATTGCGCGCCCCTTAGATTCATTGTGAGCGACTGTCGCAGTCTTCCCTCATGGCATCGTGGGTCCTCTCGAACTAGGTAATCGTTAACCTACAGTTCGAGCCACGACGAGAGTTCTAGTAGGCTGTGGCTGGGTTGTTGTCCACACCTCTCCCTCAACATCTCTGGTAGCCCTACGTGACCCCTTTACTCCATATGTGAGTCTGGTTGGCAAACTATTGTCAGCCTGCATCATCAACAAATCATGTCAGAATATATCCATATCATATCATCTAATCAGATGCGCTAATATCATAGTAAAAACAATCAAACCCCAATGTTACACTCCCTAAATTGATCCGGAGTCCAAGGGGTTCCATCGATGCCTCTGCATCCTCGAGGTCCAAAATTCTGCACACTCATTAAAATCGAGTCAATAGCACTTGTCTACGTCAATGTAGTAAAACACCATGTCATCAACCCATAACGCCTCATAATCAAAATCAAATGTTTTAATAGCATAATAATCCGGATCACTTGCGAGCAAGTGTCCTCAAAGACTAATTTCGCTCAGTGCACCAGATCAAGATGTTACAAATGCATAAAAAAAATAGAAAAGAGAAGGAACAAAAAGAAGTTGCTAAGCAACCATGTCCTTCACTCCAAGAAGACCTCGCAATTGTGCAAGTTTGTGCTTGTTGAAGATTTTGTTGAAGATGTAGATGTCTACACAAATTTGATGAAGTATATGCATCATTGATATTTCCACACATATTCACTTTATCTTCTTGTAATGAATAATATCTAAATAAAGTTTGGATGAAACTTTGAAAACCATGCAGCCGTTTCCGGAAAAACGCTGAAATTTTGTTGATTTTAAAAACATCATAACTTCACTTTCTAGACTCCATTTCGGATGATTTTTTTTTTGAAATTGAATATTTTCCCGAGAGGAATTCAAATATCCAATTTTTTTTAATCCAAATCTGGCTCATAAGATATCATAATGAAGTCTGATGTGCGCGGCTCTCTTTTTGTCTCCTGAGATGCATGCATTGTGCATGGAAACGTGTCTGCATGTGACTCCTGAGATGCTTTCCATATATCTTCCACATGAATTTCAGAAAATAAATCTTAAATGGAGTAGATATCATCTTCAATTATTGGAATACAAATTTCTACAAATACTTTTGTAGAAAGCTCTTCAAACTGAGATGATTTATCTTCCAGTGGCTTTTCTACATTCTCTATCTTTCCAATCCCCTGCATGCAATCTTCACAATCTTATTTATTCCCAAATAAAACCTCCAATATTCTGCATAAATCATCTGGAGTGAATTCTTGTGAGTCATCATATACTTGATGGAGAATTTCGGGAGAAATAAAATAGAGGATGCATCCTATGGCCATATCTTGTCTATTGAGAAAGTCATTTTTCTCATCGACAGAATCAGACTCTACTTCCATTTCCATAGTTATTTGGTACAAGCTTCTACATCTGAGAAGAAGCATAATTTTTTTATTCCATTCCAAATAGTTATGAGGCGTGAGCAGTATTTCTGACGAATAATCCATCTTTTCTGTATTCTTCAATCTTCAGTACCTGCAAAAATAATTTTGTGTAGATTTTGCTTAGCATTCCATCGGCTCTGATACCATTTAAATGTGTTGAACCTGCAAAAAATAGATCTATCTAAACAATAATACACACATTGCAGAGAGAATTGGAGAAAGAAGCAGAAGGAGAGAAAGAATGGAAGAATTCTCATTAACCGTTTTCCACACTCAAATAGTGAATAATTTACAATATATATAAGATACATGAGTAACTAATGAGCCATAGTGGTGGTCTAGAGTGATCTAGACACACACCAGCAGTTACGGGAGTGAACTACCACCTAGTCTAGTCTCTCAGGTAGTTACGAGAGTGAACTGTCACCTAGCTGAGTTAACTGGTCAACTAGTCTTCAATTAACTGATTGAACAAAGAGTAGTGAGGAGTAGCTCAAGGAATCAAGGGTAATATTCCAGTCTGGTGATGATCCCAAGGCAAGTGCGCATTAGCATGGTGATGATCCCAATGTTGCATGGTGACAAAACCAATGCAACATCTAAACTCAACTCAACTAGTTAAACTGAAGTGTCAACTGAAAGAGAATATTCTCCAGGTGGAATATTATCCCCTAAAATATAGGAGACTGGATAATGACTAATTATGACTAATGAACATGGAAAACCCTTAGGAAAAATAAATCCTAGGTGTGGGTGAAGTAACTCCAACAAGTGTTTATCTTTCTACTTACCAATATTCCCAACTAATCTTCTAATTAGTTTTTAATTATTTTGGAGTCATCCTCACCTTGAATCCATTTAAACTCAACCCTAGTTAATTTAAATATGAAATATTTGATGTCCAATTGCCTCCTCTTCACCTATATTTATGTATATGTTTCAATATCTTAAAGAAATAACTGATAACTATCCAACAACTAAGAAAATATCAGCTAGAGGAAGAATCCTATGAGAGATTGAAATCCAAAATCTCATGGTCGAAATATAGACACAAAAATACAAAATACTTCAATTGAAGTAAGGAAATGCAAGGAGAATCATGAAAATGTCATAAAACTAATATTTTTTTGTTGAATTAAAGTTGTATATGAATCTTGTCAATCTCAACCAAATTTTAATCTAAGGCTTTATGTCCATCGGATCTTGAACATGATTCATTAATTTGGTGGCACCTTATTTGTTATGCACCAAACACCCAAATTGAATAAAAGGAGAAAGAGAAGTAACTCCATGCCTAAGAACAAGAGAAGAATGAATGTGAAGCCTCTTCGAGGGGCAACCTCCTTTTACAATATAAAAAATGTACGAGATGATATGATTTCTAAAACTATGTCTCCTTGGTATATATAGGAGACAAAGGGTACAACTACGATTAAAGGGTCTAGTTGACCATACTAATATAACAATAGAAATGTAATAACTCAATATATAGCTCTTCATCTAGAACTTAACATGTCCCTCCCCTTCAAACAAGTGTTTCCCTCAATGCTTGATTAGTTGTTGATGTTTTTGCATGAAGAACTTATCTTCCCATGTCACCTCTTCCATTGGTAGGTTCTTCCACTTGATGAGGTACTCAATAATTGATTGGTTTCATAGTTTCTTGATCCTTGTTTCAAGGATTGTTTTCGGTTCTAGTATGATTTTCCCTTCTTCATTAACCTATGGTAAAATAGTTTTAACTGTGATCTTGTCACTGATTACCTTCTTTAAGAAAGAAACATGGAAGACCAAATGTACTCATGAATATGCTGGAAACTCCAATTTGTAAGCCATACTTCCAATCCTCTGAAACAACTTATAGGGACCATAGTACTTGGGTGTTAATTTATTGTCCTTATTTTGTTTCTTGAGAGACATTTGTTTGTATGGTTGTAGTTTAAGAAATACCCAATCCCCCACTTCAAATTCCCTTTCACCGTGATGTTGATCTGCTTTTTGTTTCATGTTATTCTGTGTTGTAACCAAGTTATCTTTCAATAGTTTGAGAACCTCTTGCTGGTGCTCTATGCATGGTCCTCCACTGCTTGAACCTTTGATTTCCTTCTCAAGGGTGTTATGTTGGATGGAGGATGATATCCATAAAGTGCCATAAATGGGGACATTTTTTATGAAGTATGGAAGGACATGTTGTAATGTACCCAACCTCCCACAGGTCGGGCATACCACACCAAGAACACGCTTCTTGGTTGATTCTAAATTTATGATAACAAATAATTAATAAATAAGCATGAAATACATACATGTAATGATCAAGATTCATACTACAACATAAAAGGAATGCACAATATACCATGCACAACATTAACTAGAAAGCATGCATATTATAAGTACAAATCTCATGTATAATAATTTAATACGCAACAGAAATAAATACAGAACCAAAGGAAACCATAACATAGAGCACTTATATTTTATTAAATAAGACACCAACTGGCTACAGACCAAGGACGTTCCACCCAACCATAGACATTATTATTCCAAGTCTCAACAACAATGTCACCCCCGAGCCAGGGATATGAATCCACAAGGATGGTTCCAGAGTGTTACTCGGCTTCCCAAACCAATCAGCACCCAAGCTCTCACAGGCTTCTCCAACACTCACAACAATCCAAGTACCCAAATCTCTTCTACCCAACCTCCACCACCCAACAGAATGGACCTCCACTCTTCTCTACCACGTAGTCCCTCAGGCAGTCATTCTCCTTCCAGGGCTCCAGTAAAGCTGGTCCAAAATCTCCATGTTGGGATTCTCAGAACTTGTAGTTCTGAGCAAAGTTGGACAAAATACAAGCATCTGAGACATGCAGGCCTCAATTCATGGCTGTATTACATCAACAATCTCTACAACCAACAAAAATGTGGCTTTTCTTCAAAGGTTGGATTTCCCTTCCCAAGTCAAACGCAAATGAGGAAAGATGAGTGAGTGAAGGAATGAATGGAGTGCCGACTCCATGAGAAAGGATGAACAGTGAACAAATTGGGTGAATGAACATGTGAGGCGACCAACAACAGAACCAGAATGGGGATGGGAATGAGAGTGAGCGAATGACCAAAACAATGAGATAATTTGCTAACGGGGGAACCCTTTCCACAAACCAGGGATGAGTTTTTGTAATTCGTGGGGATCAAGAACCTCTTTTACTTCCCCTAAGAAGCTCATGTAACTGATTTCCCCCATTACACAAAATGGGTAATATAAAATAATTGATTGGCCCCTCAATCCCCCTCTCTTGTGGAATCATAGCCCTCTATAACTCTAGTCCTTGTTCGTCTAGCATCCAACGATGTATTTATTATTAATAATGATCACATATTACATTTCTTAGGCACATTGGCCTTTTAATAATTGTTTGGGCACTCTGGCCTCTCAATAATGTAATAATACATTATTTAATATGGGGCTCAAAACTCAGGGGTTACATCCCCTCCCCCTTATTTTGGCACTGTCCTCGGTGCATATACAAAACAAGAATCAGAATTCCAAAATTTATTCAAAATGTTGTAGGTACTCTGCCTACATGGCATATTCATGCTCCCAGGTAGCACCTTCAGGACTGTAACAGGTCCACTGAATCTTTACTATCTCTATAAATCGATTCCAGGTCCTTTTGCCTTTTTTGTCCAATATTCGCACTGGTTGGACCTGAAAGTCTCCCTCTATCTCTACCTGAATAAGATGCCAATCAATAATATGGTTATGATCATGTACATATTTATTTAACAAAGAGACATGAAATACATTATGCACATTCATGGAAACAGGAAAAGAAAGCATGTATGCAACTGGCCCTGTTCTGTCCAATATCTCAAATGGACCACAGAATATGATTGCCAGCTTTTTACAGCTACCCAACTTCAGAGATCTCTTCTTAGACTTTACTTTCAAAAGAACATGCTCCCCTACTTTAAATTCTCTTGTTGTCCTATTATTGTCGGCATAAACCTTCGGTCTATCTTGAGTTGCCTTTAAATTATGCTTAATCTTAACCATATAGTCTTCCATCTCCTTGAGCAACTCTGGCCCAAGTACCACTCTATCTGCTAGGTTATCCCAACTTACTAGAATACTACATTTTCTATGATACAAAGCTTCAAATGGTCTCATATTCAATGAAGCTTGATACCCATTATTATAGGAAAACTCAACCAGGTGCAAGTAATCATCCCACTTAGATGGCTTATCCATCACGTACATCCTTAACATGTCTTCAATTACTCGGTTGACCCTCTCTGTCTGTCCATCTAACTGTGGATGGTATGTTGTGCTAAAGTTTATATTTTCACCAAATCCCTTGAATAATCCATTCTAGAAATTTGAAGTAAACTTAGTATCTCTTTTTGAGACAATTGTCCTATGTACCCCATGCAACCTAGCAATTTCCCTCATGTAAATTTCTGAAATATTAGTTGTTGTATGAGTTGTTTTCACAGGAACAAAATGAGCATCCTTTGTCAACTTATAAGCCACTACCATGATTGAATCGTGTTGCCTTGATGTCCTTGGAAACTTGGTTATAAAATCAATGGTTATCACTTCCCATTTCCTCTCTGTAATTGGTAATGGTTGTAGCATATAAGCTCGGTGTCTATGCTCGACCTTCACTTTCTGACATTCCATACATATGGCGATGTAATCAACAACATACTTTTTCATTCCCAGGCAAAAGCACTATCTTCTTACTACTGTAATTGTTTTCTAGTAACCAGGATGTCCAACATATGGAACATTATGCATTTCTTTTAATACCAAATTCCTAAGTTCTCCTGAACTAGGAACATAAATTCTATTTTTATGCATAAGTAATCCATCGTCCTTCATCTCATACTCTTTCATTTTTTGTTGTACATCTCCTAGTTGTAAGCTTTCCTTTACTTGTAGGTAATGCTAATATGTAACAACAACATCTAAAATTCTTCTCTTCAAGTCCGACTGATGCATACTGACAGTTGTAGCATGCATGAGATGCACTCTTCTACTAAGTGCATCGACAAATTTGTTTTCTTTTCCCTTTTTATGCTTGATATCAAAGTTGTATTCACTTAAAAATTCCAGCCATCTTGTTTTCCTGGCATTCAAAGCTGGTTATTCAAAAGGATACTTCAAGCCACTGTGGTATGTTCTTAATTCAAATCTCTTTCCCATGAGATAATGCCTCCTCATCTTCAATGCATGAACAATGGAAGCAAGCTCCAAATCATGTGTGGCATAATTCCTCTCATGTTCCTTAAGCTTTCTAGACTCATAACAAATGACATGTACATTTTGAGTGAGGACTCCACCAAGTCCTTGCATGCATCTGTACATACCACACAAATTTCATTTGGGTCAACAACTTTTAGCACATGCGCACTAGTGAGTAACTCCTTCAACAAATTAATTTTTTCTTCACATTCAACTATCCATTCAAATTTAATTCCCTTCCTTTGCAAGGAAGTGATGGGATGAGCAATCTTAGAGAACCCTGCTATAAATATTTTGTAGTATATGTCTAATCCCATAAAATATCTGACTTCTGAAACATTCCTGGGAACTGGCTATCCTCTAATGGCTTCAATATTCTCAGGATCTACTGCTATACCCTGTTTTGAAATAATGTTCCCCGAGTAATGGATTTTTTATTGATAAAAATAACACTTAGTTAGCTTGCCATACAACTGATGTCCCCTCAGCACTTGCAATAACAATATTAGGTGTTGTTCATGCTCCTCCTCAGACTTAGAATAGACAAGTATGTCATCCAGGAATATTATGACAAAATTATCCAAGTAATTTCTGAATATGCAATTCATTAAGCACATAAAGACAGCTGGTGCATTGGATAATCCAAATGGCACCACTACAAATTCATAATGCCTATACCTGGTTCTAAAAGTTGTCTTATGGATGTATTCTTCCTTGATTCTTACTTGATGGTATCATGATCTCAAGTCTATCTTTGAAAATATCTTTGCTCCTGTTAGTTGATCAAAGAGGTCATCAATTTTGGGTAGAGGATACTTGTTATTTATAGTAGACTTATTCAGTTGTTGAAAGTCAATACATAGCCTCAATTTTCCATCCTTTTTTTTGACAAAGAGAACTAGTGCTCCCCAAGGTGAAACACTTGGACGTATGTACCCTTTCTTCAACAATTCCTCTAACTTCATTTGTAATTATTTTAATTCGGGCGTACTCATTATGCAAGGTGTTTTTGACATTGGGTCATCTCCTGGCACTAGATCAATAGAGAAATCTATCTCCCTTTTTGGTGGCAACCCTGGTATCTCTTAGAATACATCCTCAAATTATTGTAGTATTGAGAAATATTCAAGGTTTGGCCCCTTTGTATCTTTTGGTTCCTCCACATGGGCTGCATACAATTGACATCCTTTTCTGAAAGGCTGAAATCTCCCTTATAGATATGGGTCTTGGAACTCTCATAGTGCTATGTTTTCCATCTCCATTAAGACATGAAAATGTCTTGCTATGACAATCTAGGACAACATGATGCTTGTCCAACCAATCTGTTCCAATTAGAATATCATAAGACCCTAATGGTATGATATTTATATCAACACTAGTATTCACACCATTAATACTTATGGAAAAACTTCTGACCATATCATGGATTCTCCTCTTGGTTCCAGTGACTAGTTGAACCAAACTTTATTTCCCAAGCTTAATTTTCTTCAAATGTAATCTATCCACTATCTTAGGATCAATGTAACAATG
>JZKD02S1853245.1:59963-77270 GCA_000966675.3 Picea glauca
TCTAGCACCCACTAGAAGGAAGCACCAACTCCCTGGTTTCTCTAGCACCAACTAGAAGGAAGCACCAACTCCCTGGTTTCTCTAGCACCCACTAGAAGGAAGCACCAACTCCCTATGTTCAAGCACCCACTTGAAACTTTGAGGACACCAATCCTCCCTAGCTCCTCCCAACCACCCTGAAATATTAATTCTTTGTTACTCAAACTTATTACAGTGATATAAAGCTCAACAATGGCTTACCAGACTCATCACTATTCTGTTGCATTTCGTTATTCTGTCTGCCTCATTGCCTTCCTATACACCTCAATTGCGTTGTCTTTTCTTCAGCCTTTTAAGTTCTGTGCGCCATACCCATTCACTGCACAGATCCTCTTCTGTTCAATTCAGTTGCTGCACTCCCCTTCTTCTTCACACATAAATCACCTTCACCAGCTACAATCACAGCAAACTCCAACAACAACAACAACCCAATCTCTTCTCTATACCGTGTATTTATAGATTTTGTGCACCTTGTGCATTCAATGTTCTTCATGCTTCTGCATGTATACTCTCCGTCATTATCCTCCACCTCTCGAGTGCTCTATCTGATCATCATCGTGACTCTTCAGCTTCTCTCGTGGTTCACCCCGCGTGTCCAGTATCACTGGGTGTTATGCTGAGATTCCTCAGCCTCTCTTGGCAGTTGAGACTCTTCGTCTTCTATGTGACAGTCGAGCTCACCTTCTCTGTTTCAGTTACAGCCTCAATCCCATCCAGCTGTCAATCGCCTCCATGAGTCATCTTCATTCCACTAGCAGATTCCATGTGACTCTTCTGCTCCTCTGGAAATCACACCGAAGTCTCTTCGCATCCTCTGGTAGAACCCATCAATGGTTACTGGAAGTTTCACTGTGTCATGCAACAGTAGCCCTCCGATCTTGTTTAAATTCACCTGCACCGTTGGATTAACTCTGAAGGGTATTGTCATTATTTACCCGTTTCGCACTTTCGCTGCGAACTTATGATATTCATCGACCCTGATCGATGGTTCATGATATTGATGATTAAATGGTCCTGATCTCATCGTGATCTCGCACCTCATTGTTCCTTCGATGAATATTCTCGTCACTCCCAGTCGCGATAGGCGAAGCTCCGAGATGGAGCTCGGATCAGCGATCCACGTTCTTGGTAATCCGACGATCCTGATCTTCTCACAATCTCGCATCTCGCGATTCCCGTGATGGAGGTTCTCGTCACTCCAAGTCGCGATAGGCGAGGCTCCGAGATGGACCTCAGATCAACGGTCCACGTTGTTGGTGATCCGACGGTCCTGATCTTTTCGCAATCTCGCATCTCGTGATTCCTGTGATGGAGGTTCTCGTCACTCCAAGTTGCGATAGGCGAGGCTCCGAGATGGAGCTCAGATCAACGGTCCACGTTCTTGGTGATCCGACGGTCCTAATCTTCTCGCAATCTCGCATCTCGCGATTCCTATGATGGAGGTTCTCGTCACTCCAAGTCGCGATAAACGAGGCTCCGAGATGGAGCTCAGATCAATGGTCCATGTTCTTGGTGATCTGACAGTCCTGATCTTCTCGCAATCTCGTATCTCGTGAATCTGGAAATGAATCATCTCGACTCTCCAAGTCACGATCAGTGAAACTCTGAGATGGACTGGAATCAACGGTCCAGATCAAAGCTTGATCTGACGGCTCAGATCATTTTGCGATTTTGCATATCGCGAAATCGGGGTTTCTGATGTCAATAATCTTTGTCATGTCCAACTCTCGATCCCCGAAACTCCGATATGGTGTCCATCTGCTGATGTCACACGTGGATTGACATGTGTTGAGTACTGCCACGTGTCACTCTGATTCATGACTTACATGTTCCTGAAATGTTGAATCAGTCGGACACTTGTCATTACCTAATTGTGCCACGTGTCCCTAGCTGACGTGGTTTGCTAACGTGAGTTGGGTCGACGGTCTAGATCACATCCTCGATTCAATGGCTGCGATTGCATCGCGATATCGCATATCGCGACATTGGGGTTCTTGATGTCAATATTCTTTGATATCTCTAACTTGCGATACTCGAAACTCCGACAGGGAGTCGGATCAACGGTCCACATAACTCCTTGAGATGGATGGTCCTCCTGCTTTCGGGATTTTGTGAGCCCATTTTCTCCTTGCACTTTAAACATCGTGCAGGTTTTCCCCGATCCAACAGTGGTCGGATCCTGTGCTCAGATCTAACGCCTGAGATCTATCCTCCTCTTCAGCGCGCGCTCTTCTTGTTTGTATTCAGATCTGACGACCCTCATGCTGTCGGGAAGTTTGGATGAGATCCAACGGCTCTCGATCTTTGTCTTCCTTATCCTCTGTGAACTCCTATATCTTGTGCTTTGTTGCGCACATTCTCCTCAACGTTGTTCCTCCTGAGCTTTCACGTCCGAATCCCCAAGGGATTCTATCCTTCTTATCCATCCATCTCCACTGTTATACTTCAGCCATCATCACTACTGTACTTGCCATCAATGACAAGTCTACGCTGCCTGTACAACATGCCAACAATCCTTTGTACATTCTTTATGTATCCATGCCATCTTCATTGCTGTTCTTGCCATCAATGACAAGCATATGTTACCTGTTAAACATTTTCCAACAATATTGCCATGGTGGCAAAGGACAACTCCACGTTTTCAGGGATTCAGCATAGCATAACAGGTAAGAATTCTTAGAGACTCTGAAACTGGACCTCAACATCTAGGATGAAATCAAGTATATTTTCATCTCTAAGCCAACTTTCTCAAAATACACAGAAATGGATGAAGTGTACCGAAGACTACTCAAAGTCACCATTCCCAGTCAACAAAGATGGGAGGATCTGTGCGCTTTGATCGAATAAAGGATGAGGTGTACAAACCAAGTCAGCATGCGAAGTAGTCAAAGTCAATCGAATGACTCTCCAACGACATTCCCCAAAATCGCCATGAACAATCCGACAGATCATTAGCAGTTCCTACAATTTTGTATTATGTTATCTAGTTAGTTAGCTTGGGATTTTGACACGTCCTAATCATTAATGACAGGATCGTTTGTAATTTTTCTTACAAATGCTTCAATTTTCAAAGTAGTCAGGGTTGATCTTTATGCCCAAGCAAGCTATAATCACTATAAGATTTCTCAAGAGATCTACCAGTAATAAAAAAGACGTTTCACAGAATTCCTGCTTGTTAATTGTTGGTGATGTTTACTCCTCTTCGTTGAATTGGTTTTTCTGTCTTCGTAATAATTTATGTTTTCTATATCTGATCATTTAAAAGAAGTTAAATTTGCATAATTTATCTTCGTATACTCTTTTTATGGCTTTTAAAGATCTAAGTGTTTGTCTTATGATGTTATGATAGAGAAATTCTTAAATGCTTCTTTATCTTAACTAATTATCTCATCTTTTCTTCTACCCATCATTTTTATTCTAAAGGATCTAACCGTTGCATTATCCTACCCTGTGAAAACACCTTATAAAATATGTTCTTTGGTCTCAAACTTTATAAAACAGACCCCATAGCCCAATGGACGCGTAAGCCATATTTCAAACATTTTATAAAACAAACAACAAAGTCTTATTTATTTAACTAGCCTAATATCTAAAACCTGAAACAAAGATAAATCTTACAGAGAGATCCCTCTCTAAAACTGGCAGGGCTAGATCCTAGTTTCAAAGTGGTTGGATAAAGTTACCTCTGATAAATTTCTTCTACCTCACGACAGCCTTTGGGAATTTACAGAGCAATAACATAGTGGCGACCATACTGGGGAACTGAACAAACTTTCTATCCTACAATTTCTTTTCCCTAGACAAAGAAAACTTATTTCTGAACGAAATCATAAAATCTAAACTTATAAAGAGATAATGTTCATAGGTTGTTAAAGTTTGTATATAATTAGTCTAAAACATTTCTTGAAAAATTAAAATTCTGGCTCCGAAAAGAGTTTTCACTAGATCTCATCTAGATCTAGAACCTGCAATAGCATTAGACAATCCCGAAAAATTACTCAGAAAAAAAAACGATGCAGAGGGTTCTGGGAGTCACAGTCCTCTTCATAGGTCCCCTTCTCTCCCATAGAAGTTGGTTTCCCTTCAGGATCTCGAGTTTGACATATCTTTTGAACAAATCCTTTTTAGAACAAAATCCGACAGCTTTGTAAGTGAAACAGTTTTAGATCAAACCATCCTACAACCCAGGACCCCTCAAATACTTTCTCCCAGAGCAGACGTTGATCAATGACTTCTTCAGTAATTTGACAAGTTAGAAGATCTAGTTGTGAATCTTGATCAAGCCTTAGACCAAGCTCACTTCCAACAATATGTCGAACTTTCTGCCTTGACTATTGTTGCAGCTTCTGTTAAACCTAAACCATCTCACTCCATTCCTCTCATCCCTTCATCTTCCACAACTTCTGTCACTTCCCCTCCAATCACACAGGTTTTTGTTCAGCCTCCTCCACCAATCATGGCAGTAAGATATTCTCCATTAGTGTTGGTCGGTCCTTTACATGCCATGCCTCGAGACTATCAAACCAGACTTCCTTAGTTTGATTGTACTAGTCCTCTGAATGCACAACAACATGTTGACAAGATGAATGATTATTTTGATTTGTAGGAATTCGATGAGGCAGACGTCCAGATGAGACTTTTTGCACAGATTCTGACCGGGGATGTTAAAAAATGGTTCAAAGCTTTACGTCCTACTTCGGTACTAGACCTTGCTGCTTTCCAACGAAGTTTTATTGACAAATGGGAGGTAAAGAAAAATCCTCTCCAGATCTTGTCAGAATATGAGAATATCATAAGGAACCAAAGAGAGATAGTGCCAGATTACTGCACTTATTTCAACAATTTGTACAATGCAATTCCAGCTGATATCAAACCACCTCAAGGTTTGGCATTATAAAATTCCCCGATGGATTTGACGCTGACATTTCATATCAGCTAAGGGAAAGAAATTTTGCAACTTTGGAAGACATGTAGAAAAGTTTCGTATGCGTGGAAGCAAATCTTTTAGCTAGAAGAGCCAGGCAGAGAACAGAAAGAAGGGTCATGATTAAGGAAGAGCCTTCCACCTCCTCTTCAGATGCCAAACTAGATTCCCTAACCAGATATATGGAGAGAATTATGGAGAGACTTACTATAGTTGACATAAATCCACCCAGGGAAAACCAAGTTGCTCCTCAGATTCAGAATCCGAACTTCAGAAGAAATCCCACCCAGATTAGGTAGAGAGATCATAGAGATCAAAGAGAATAGAGGGGGCTTGATCACCAGATTAGACCACCCCTCTAGGAAAATTACGCTGATGAAGGTGAGGAGATAATTGAAGAGTTGGACGACACTCATATAAACCTCATGGGCGTTCACGATGATGAATCCATTTGTCTTACTCAAGAAGAGAACAAGCTTCTTATCCTTTCACAAACAGAGGTAAACAACGAAGAAGAGGAAACAAAACAACATGCCTTTGAAAACGCTATAATGGAGGTCCACAGGCAGTATAACCTGAGAAGCAAGAGGGAAAATGACAACCCTGCAAAGAAGGCTACTGAAACAAAGAAGGCTACCGAAACGAAGAAAATAGTCTAAACCAAGAAAACCTCGGAAAGTACCTGAGAGGAATAATGCCAAATCTCCTTAAAAAAGAAATCCCAAAATTTTACAAAGAGAAAATCAGACTGAAGTTTCGTCAACTAGTCAACCGAGTGCTCATGCCCATAGAACTTTGATGGATAAACCAGAAGTGCAGAGCCTAAGAAAAGCTTCCACTAATTTCAGGATTGAAGGGGAACTAGCTAAACTGAAGATTCCCATTCCCCTCTTCGAGTTGATGAGAAAGAATGCTTACAGGTCATAAGTGATTAAAGATTTAAGCATCGAACCAGAGATAGGTATGAAGGCCTTGAATGTTGGATCAACAAATTACTCAGACACGGTAAATCTTGTCGATGATCAACCTAAGCTCCTGTTTGGTCCTAAAGTTGATGGTCAAACTGATAATGGTGTCGTTTCCCCTTTCTACATCAGCCTGAATATCCACGAATTGATATTACACAATGCTATGCTGGATTCGGGCGCCTCTCACAACCTGATGCCCAAAGCTGTGATGGAAAAGTTGGGACTTGAGGTCACCGGACCCTACAAATATTTTCATTCTTTTGACTCTAGCAAGGTCAAATGTATAGGGTTGATTAAATATTTATGCATCACCCTAGCTCAAATTCCAGCGAAGAGTATGGTGATAGATATCGGCATTGCAGACATTCCCCCGAAATACAATATGTTACTATCAAGATCCTGGGGAGCTAATCTGAAAGGAACCCTACAGCTAGATATGTCCTATGCCACCATCCTAGTATTTGGACAACAGAGAAGACTGTACAGAGAGACTCTGATGAAGTATATGGTCAACAGTCAGGAAAATCCACACAACTACCCACTATACTTTGCACACTTTGATCTGGATTATTTCATTATGTACAATGATGGTGACTTGGAAGAACAAATCACTAAGTTGGAAGATGATACACCTGATTCAAAATAAGATAAAACAATCACTGAAGTAAGAAATACTGCAACTGTGGAATGTGAGGAACTGCCAATAGACTTTTGGAGCATGGATTTTGATGGAGCTGTGAGCAAGGAGGGAGTTGGAGCTGGAGTTTGGTTGCATAATCACAAATCAAGGTATTCAGAGAGTCATTCTTACAAATTGAATTTCCAATGCACTAACAACATAGCTGAGTACGGAGCTTTGATGCTCAGCCTGAAACTACTGAAGAAGGTTGGTGCCAAATAGATTATGGTAAGGGGTGATTCTGAATTGATTATTAAGAAAATTAGATGTGAGTATGCAACTAAACATCCTAGACTTAGAGCTTACAGGAATGTTGTTTTGGATTCCCTTCAATGTTTTACTGAAATCGACTTACAAGCAATGCCTAGGGGACAAAACATACTGGCAGATGGGTTGGCTACATTAGCAGCTACATGTAAAATACCTTTCCATACCACTCGCAAATACACAGTGGAGGTGAAGTGAAAACCAATCGTTCCAGACAACATCAGATACTGGCAGGTATTTGGGAATGACGATCAAATTGAGAACTTCCTACAATGTAAGAATGATTTCGAATGTACAAATATAGATTTAGAGAATAATGATGATAATGTAAATAAATCTATTTTTGAAAATGGTAGTGTAAATAAAGTAGACTTGGATGAATTGAAAGAAAATGAGGTAGATTATGGTATTTTACAGTTGAAAAATAATGTGTTACCTAGAGGTTTAGTTCCACTACAAGACTTGTTCGATTTTAACAATGTAGCAAAAAAAACAAAAATTGAAACTAGTGGTAAAGAGGTCGAAGAGTGTAACATAGGAACAGAAGAAAAACCCAAGATGATAAAACTTTCCAAATCTCTAATCCCTAAGAAAAAATGCAAATACATTGAACTGTTTAAGAAATATCTAGATGTGTTTTCTTGGGGTTATGAGGAATTAAAATATTATGACACACGTATCATACAACATCGGATCCCAATAAAAGAAGAACAAAAACCTTTCAGATAGAAACTTAGGAGAATCAATCCCAAGTTGCTTCCCCTGATAGAAAAGGAAATCAAAAAAATGTATGATGCCAAAATTATAATCCCCTTGAGATTTTCCAAATGGGTTTCTAACTTGGCTCCTACCAGGAAGAAAACTGGTGAAATCAGGCTTTGCATTGATTTTAGAAATATGAACAAGGTTTCCCTCAAAGAGAATTACCCTTTGCCTAAGATGGACCACATCTTACATAAGGTAGTTGGAGCCAGTAGGATCTCCTTACTAGACGGTTTCTCAGGTTATAACCAGGTTCTTGTTCACCCAGATGATCAAGAAAAAACAACCTTTACCACACCATGGGGAGCCTTCATGTATGTGAAGATGCCCTTTGGTTTGATGAACGCTAGTGCCACTTTCCAAAGAGTAATGGATATTTCTTTTGTGGACGAACTTGGGAGATTTATAGTCATATATCTGGATGATGTGACTATCTACTCCAAATTTGACGAGGAACACTTGAAACATCTCAGACATGTTCTTGAGAAGTGCAGAAAGTTTGGGATTTCATTGAATCCAAAGAAAATCCTTTTCAATTTAGAGGAAGGCAAGTTGTTGGGACACATAATCTCTAAAGATGGAATTAAAATAGATCCCAGCAGGATAGAATCCATCTAGAAGGTGGAACACCCTAGGAACATCAAAGAGCTACAATCATTCATCGGAAAAATAAATTTCCTTAGAATATTCATACCCAACTTGGTCGAACTTCTTAGGAACATCACAAATATTTTGAAAAAAGACACCAAAATCAGATGGAATACTGAGTCCAAACAATCATTTGAGAAAGTGAAACATGCACTCACCCAAGCCCCAGTTTTGATTAGCCCAGATTATACCAAAGACTTTTACCTTTTCTCTTTTTAATCTGAACACACCATCGCAGCAGTACTATTACAGAAAAACAATGAAGGGTATGAACAACCCATAGCATTTTTCAACAAATCTTTGAGAGATGTTGCGTTGAATTACAACATAATGGAGAAACAAGATTTTTCTTTGGTGAAAGCCATAAAGGATTTTAGAGTCTATATTCTCCATTCCCACACAATTGCTTATGTTCCAAACGTAGTGGTAAAGGATATCCTGACTCAGGATAATCCAGATGGTAGGAGAGGAAAGTGGATTGTGGTTATTATGGAATATGACATCAAAATAAAACCCACTAAACTGATCAAAGGTCAGGGTTTGGCCAAACTAATGGCTGAATCTAATTTTCATGCTCTAGACATTAATTTTTTGGCTACAGTTGACGAGCAGGAAGAGAAGGTGACTCCAAATGTAAAAGAGGTATTCTTAAACTCTCCTTGGTACGTAGACCTCATTTTTGTACTTCATAACTTACAAGCTCCTCCTGGTTTGACTAAGACCAAAGCCAGATTTATTAAACTGAAAGCATTGAAATTTTGTATTCTAGAAGGTAACCTTTATTGAAAAGATCCTTATGGTATCTTTCTTAATTGCATGTTGAAAGACGAAGCTGACAAGGTTCTGCAGGATTTCCATGCAGGAGACTATGGTGGGCATATAAGCTGGAAGACTACAACTAACAAGATTCTCAGAGCTGGTTTTCACTGGCCCACATTATTCATTGATGTACATCAAAAAGTCACCTCATGCCATAAATGGCAAGTTTTCGAAGGTAAAAAGAAGCTCCTACCTTTTCCCTTGAAACCCATCTTAGTTGAATCTCCATTCCAACAGTGGGGCCTAGATTTTATTGGAGAGATACACCCTCCTTCTTCTAGACAACACAGGTGGATCCTCACTGCCACATACTATTTCACAAAGTGGATTGAAGTTGTACAATGCAGGCAAGCTACTGATTCTGTCATCATTAAATTCTTGGAAAATAATATTTTGTCTCGTTTTGGATGTCTAAGAAAAATCATAACTGACAATGCAACGACCTTCAGATCCAAAAATATTATAGAATTTTGTAGCTAGTACCACATTACTTTAGGACACTCCATAGCTTATTAACCTCAGGGAAATGGGCTATCTCAGTCCTCAAATAAAATTCTGGTGAACATCCTCAGGAAAACATTACAAGAAAATAAGAAATCATGGCATTATAAGTTGGTTTTTGCGCTTTGGGATGACAGAATAAGCACCAAAAGATCAATTGGTATGTCTCCATACCAATTGGCGTATGGTACTGAAGCAGTTTTTCCCCTTGCCTTGGGAGTCCCTGTTATGAAACTATTACAGGAAGCACAAGCAGAGCCAAATGATGTCCAAAGGAGAATAAATCAAATGATTCACTTAATGCAATCCAGGGAAAAAGTGTACAACAAGACTCGGGTCATCTAGGACAACATCAAAAAGTTTTTTGATAGAAGAACTAAAGAAGATGATTTTGAGTTGGGTGATTTGGTGCTGAAATGGGATTCCAGGAATGAGGATAAGGGTAAACATGGAAAGTTTTATAGCTTATGGAAAGGCCCCTACATCATTTAGGCATTTAGAGGAAATAACACATTTTTTCTCAAAGACAGTGATGGAACAAACTTGTCAGGTGGACCTGTGAATGGCAGGATGTTGAAGCATTATTTCCCACCCCAATAGAGATCTCATAAATCCATTTCCACTATACATACCATTTCCTTACATTAAGGTTGTGTGTAGGTGATGTTGATCATATGGTTGAAGCCCACAGAGAATGCCCTAAGCCACTTGCCAGTGCCACCAAATTCTCAAAATAAAAACAAAACAAATACCAGAAATAAGCAATAGAGAAAACATTTATAGACATCAAGAAGCAGGTTCTTGGCACCTCGCAAGGAGAGCACCATCCCTAGGTGGAGCCAGTTATAACCCTATGTTTCATAGGGTCAATTGGTGACTGGAAAATTTTCAATCTTGGTGTAATTTGGTTGTAAATAATATTTCATTTTGCAAATTATTTTCAAAATAAAGAAAAGAAAAATAAAAGAAAAAAGAAAGAAAAGAAAAGAATAAAAGAGGGCATAAAAAATGGATAAGGCCCCATGCAATAATAATGACTTGATCCATACAGTTTAAATAGGGTCAAGTCTTTTTGAATTTATGCTGATAGGATTAGTGAATAAAGCTTGGCTAAAATGTTTAATCTTAGCCAAGTAGATAGGCTAGGTAGTGAATAAATTTGATCAAATTGTTTAATGTTGGTCAAATAGCTCTAGGGTAGAGTAATTCTTAACCCAAGAGTCTAATCTGGGTTAAATGTGTTAGATAAATAGGATAGAACATAGGTTAATTGGTTTTATTTCAATAAAACAAGCCTAATGATGGTCGAGATTCTTTGTTTTGATTATGTCTTTTAACTCCTTGGTGATCAAAACGATAGGAAATAGCGCCAAAACCCACAAAATACACGTTATCCTAAGTTTCTGCAACGCAATATGATTCACGCTCAGGTTTAAAGAGTGCACCGAGATCTACGACCGAGAAAATGGCGCTCAGATCAATGGCTGAGAAGTAATATCAAACCCCCCCAACCATTCTACCTTTAATGGCCGGGGGGGACGTCCGAGTTGGTGGTATTTCCCGGTGGGCCCCATCCTAACATGTCATCATTATATTAACTCGGACACCCCTTGCTCTAAACCATTTACCGCCTACCCCGCCCCTTCGAGTAAACCGCCATACCATCTTCTCATACCACCACTGTCTCATGACATCACACTCCACTACCATCGCCGACCCCTAATTTCACACTCCACTACCACCTCCCATAGGTCATGTCTCATTACATCGCCAGTATATTCCCCTCCAATCACCCGTCGCATGTCAGATCCGTTTCACCTATCATCCAATCACAACCTTCCACATCATTCTTGTACACCCCTCACCATCCTTTTATTTCCACCTCATCCCCGAGATATTTGTTGGCCCTTAAATGCGGCTAAACATATCCGTTAAGCCTGCTAATTGGTCCCCGCACCCAACGGATACCCGTTCACCCAATTTAATCCCGTCTCCACCATTATCCCATTGCGCATATGTTCAATAAACCAAAACTCTCGCCCCCCGCCATTTCCTATCAGTGACCTAGCTAAATTCAATAACCAGCTAACGTTTTGTTTCAAATTGCAGGTACCAGTTGAATTGATGGCACCAAAGTCTAAACATTCAAAGGTCGAGGAAAATCCATTCCTCCTGCCACCCGTCAACCTCGACCGGATTCCTCTGGTTGACAAAGACTACCTAATATCAGAAACTAGATGCGATTTCGATTTTGCTGAGCTACACTCGTGGTTCAAAGATACTTTCTCAGGCCAAAGTGAAGAGATCGGGCTCTGGGAGTCCAATCTCCCACTATACCTGTTTCCCCAAATTCATCATTTTCTCGAATTTGCCCTCAAGTGACAAGCCCATTACCTTCCCAATCAGAGAGTCGTTGTTTCATCGTCTGGAGAGACCTTGTTCACCGTCACACCTGAATCCAATGACCAGATGCTACAAATAACTAGAGTCGAATCCTTCTCTCCTTTTACCATTGAAATCCTAACTGAAATGTATCAAAAATTGTCTTTTCCCTAGAGAGAACAAATTTTTGAACTCTTCCTCCCTGATAATGCCCCATTACCCAAAGAAAATACCCTGTATCAATCATCGATTTTCTCTGTAAAGGGAAATCAAATTATCTCTTCTCTTTGCAGCCTACTTGGATACTTCTCGGATGAATGGGTAGATGAACCAATCTTGGATTATCTATCTATATTCTCCACCGAGGAAAGCCCCACCATCCAGTTCGACTACAATAGTTTCTTGGCCGAGAATATTCACGAGCAACTATTCAAATTTCCCATCGAATGCATGTTCCAGTATTCTTCAATACTGACATACTTGTTTATATTTTTCCAGATAGACAAATTTATGTTTTCCATGAAGAAGCTAGATCATAGCAGAAAACCACAGACAGTCACATCATGGACATCACTACTGAGAAGAAACTCAACATAATTCTCTTTCAATCAATTCATAGATCAGTTTTATCATCTAGTGGTAAGCATGCTCAACGGTAGGAAAGAACCAAGGATAAATGAAGAAATCCAATGGATTTTACGTCTCTCAGATCTAGCCAAGACTGGATACTGGTACCTATACCAGAACTACACAGAGATTAGAATTTATGGATGCGAGATGGATCCCTACAAATTTCCCATATATTTTCCAGTGCGGATATTCGCCTTGGAATATATTAGGCAAATGATTAACTCAGATGACATACATTTTGTATCCTTCAAGAAGAAACAACAACTGAGGATCAAAGGATAGAGAGGACCGTTCATCTGTAACAGCCGAGTCATAGGGGCAATGGCCGATAAGATTTTGAAGGAGATGAAGTTCAGCACCAGATTTCCTTGGCACTATGATCCATGTGGGATTATAGCAGAAACAAGATTAAAGAACAAAATCTCTCCATACGTTCATGTTCCCAAACCTGAAATTGAGAAGTTTATGAACCAGACAGAGTGGGAGGAAAACAGTTTGGAAGACACAGAACTGCAGCCTCCTCCAACCATTATTTCACAAACCACTACACCAAAGATACCCAAGGAGAAAAGACCCAGAAAGGATGTCTCACCTTCAGTCACTGAAGTATCAGCAGAAGATTTCTAGGTTTACAAGAAAAGTCCTAAAACCAGTCATGCAACTGACAGGTTAGGAGATGAAGAGACCCAGTCTACCACAGTAGTCGAGGGGGGACACTCACCATTTTTTTCAAGCAGTCAACATATGATGTTCACTTCATCTTCAAAGAAGAAGACAAATATCACTTTGACTTCCCAACCATCTCAAGGGTCTACAAAACCGAGTATTTTCGAGAAATATGATTTGATTAAGAAGAAGAATGAGATGTTGACCAGCAACACCTACGCTCAATTCTGGTAGCAAACATCCACAACACGACATAGGTTGCTCTCTACTTTCAATACGGAAAAGGGGAGAATGCACATGGCATTTTTGCAGGCACAAGTGCCCCATCCAAAGGAAATCAATGATTACAAAAGATCAACATTTGAATTTGACACCAAGGAAGTACATCCAACTGATCAGATGGATTTGCACAGGCAGACTGGAGAAATGGTTTTCTCAACATTGGTAAATTCTTCCACAACTGCTGCAAAGTTGCAGGTTTCCATAAATAATGTTCAAAATCAATTAAAGCTGGATAAAGTGTCTTCTTTTGCAAAACACAACAGGATCAAGTCTTTGGAAGAGCTGGTACTAAAAATTGGGTATGACCCCTCAAATGTGAAAGTAGCCGAAGAAATGCTAAAGAAAAAGAATGTTGACATAGAATCCTTGAGGAAGCAATTAAAGTTTCCAGCTACTGAAGACACACTTGCCAAAGAGATAGCTGATACAGAAGGCCAAAAAGAAGAAATGCTAAAATTAGTCATGGAATAGAACGCACGGATCTAGGAGATGGAAGCAGAGTTGGAAAGATTGGTAAAGGAAAATGAATGGACAGATCCCATGGAATCCATTCCACTGAGTGTAGTTCCCCTCACAAGAGTTATCACAGTGACAACATCAACAACTGCCACAACAAAACCTCCATCAACTGCCCCAGTGACAGTTCTAGAGACATCTAAAACTCTAGCAAAGTCAATGGAGGAAATGACTTTACAAGGAGAAAAAACTAAAAATTTGCAGTAAGAGATGGAGCATCTCCAGAAACTTAAATATTCTTTCCAGGCCAGCTACAAAATTGAGAAGCACGCATCAGAAAAACTGAAGCAGGAGATACAACAGCTGCAAAAACAAACAGTTGTGGGAAGAACACTAGTAGAAGCCATGGAGAACATTTGGATGTATATCTCAAAATCCATGACAAAAATTTGGGCCCTCATGCAGATCATGTTTGAGTAACATGAATTGGTGTTAATGAGCAAGCAAGCCATCGAAAGGATCAAGGGAGAGTTGGGAGAAATTCCCACAGAAGCAAATGAAATTATCAAGTTTCTAAATTCAAAGACTAAGGATGAGCTCGAAAGTCTGAAAATTGAGGATAGGACTGAAACTATCCTCGAAGTTAAGAAGGTCCTGACCAAAAGAGGATTAATGTTGCAATTGGAAGAGAGAGCACAAAACATGGATATCAGAGTTCAAATATTCTTAGACAATATTGATGCTTTGCATAAGAAAGGCCATCTCAGTTTTCTAGTCTTAAATGACAAACTGATGACTATGTCCGACTACAAGCGAAAGATTGCCATGGTGGCAAAGGACATCTCCAAGTTTTCATGGATTTAGGGTAGCATAACAGGTAAATCATTCTTAGAGACTCTGCAATTGGACCTCAACATCCAACATGAAATCAAGTATATTTTCATCACCAAGCCAACTTTCACAAAATACACAGAAATGGACGAAGTGTACCGAAGACTACTCAAAGTCACCATTCCCAGTCAGCAAAGATGGGAGGATCTGTGCACTTTGATCGAATAAAGGATGATATGTACAAACTGAGTCAACATGCGGAGCAGTCTAAGTCAAGCGAATGATTCTCCAACTGCCTTCCCCAAAATCGGCATGAAGAATCCAACAGATCATTAGCAGTTCCTACAATTTTGTATTCTGTTATATAGTTAGTTAGCTTTGGATTTTGACACGTCCTTATCATTAATGACAGGATCGCTTGTAATTTTTATTATAAATGCTTCAATTTTCGAAGTAGTCAGGGTTGATCTTAACGCCAAGCAAGATATAAGCACTGTAATATTTCTCAAGAGATCTACCAGTAATGAAAAAGATGTTTCACAGGATTCCTATGTGTTAACTATTGGTGATGTTTACTCCTCTTCGTTGAAATGGTTTTTATGTCTTCATAATCATTTATGTTTTCTATATTTGATCATTTAAAAGAAGTTAAAGTTGCATAATTTATCTTCGTATACTTTGTTTCTGGCTTTTAAAGATCTAAGTGTTTGTCTTATGATGTTATGATAGAGAAATTCTTAAATGCTTCTTTATCTTAACTGATTATCTCATGTTTTCTGCTACCCATCATTTTTATTCTAAAGGATCTAACAGTTACATTATCCCGCCTTGTGAAAAAACCTTATAAAATATGTTCTTTGGTCTCAAACTTTATAAAACAGACCCCATATCCCAATGGACGCATAAGCCATATTTCAACCATTTTATAAAACAAACAAAACAGTGTTATTTATTTAACTAGCCTAATATCTAAAACCTGAAACAAAGATAAATCTTACAGAGAGATCCCTCTCTGAAACTGGCAGGGCTAGATCCCAGTTTCAAAGAGGTTGGATAAAGTTACCTCTGATAAATTTCTTCTACCTCATGACAACCTCTTGGAATTTACAGGGCGATAACAGGTTCCATTTCTTAATTGCATGTAATACAACCGACATTTTCTTTTCACAGATGGATTAGAGTAAGCTCTTTCCTTTAAGCTAGTTTCTTTCAGATGCAAGGGGCCTTTCTTCTTACATTAAAATTTCACCAATTCCATACCTTGAGGCATGACACTCCACAATAAAGGTTTTTTTGAATTCAGGCATGGCCAAGACAAGATTTTTACACATAGCCTCCTTATTTTTTTTCAAAAGATTTTGTTGCTTCTTGGGTCCAAGAAAATGCCTCCTTTTTTAATAACATTGTTAGAGGTGTTTATATTTGACTAAAATTCTTGAAGAACTTGTAGTAATAACCTGTCAATCCTAAGAATCCTCTAATATTCTTCAATATTTGGGGAATTGGCCATTCCATCATAGATTTAAGTTTTTTAGGGTCCACTTTGACACCTTCATGAAATACAATATGACCTAAATATTCCACTTCTTGAACCCCAAAGGCACACTTGGAAGGCTTTGCATATAGTTGTTTATCTTCCATTAGTTTTAAGATCATGTCAACATGCTCTTTTCCAATATTTTCTATAGAGTAGTATATCATCAAAAAATACCAACACAAATTTTATGAGGAAGGGTTTGAAAATAGAATTCATCAAGCTTTGAAATGTTGAAGGTGCATTAACAAGGCCAAATGGAATCACCAAAAACTCATAATGAGCTTCATGTGTTCTAAAGGCTATTTTGAGGATGTCTTCTTTCCTCATTATGATTTGATGATATCCATAACGGAGATCCAACTTGGTAAATAAATTTTCTCCTTGCAATTTTGTTAGGAATATGATCACAGAGTAATAAAAACCAAACTAATCAAAATGAATGAAAACTAAAACATAGAAGAACACAATACAAGAGAGACACCAATATATGTGGTTCACCCGATACAGGCTACGTTCCCAGATAAATATCCAGTACTTCCTTTATTCCATCCAAAAAAATGAAGGGATATGATAAGGTCCTAACCCGCACATAGGTAGATCAATTTATTCGGATGTAATAAAGGTCAATATTAATAAGACCTTTCAATAAAATAGAATAAGGTGGATGTAAGAAGACCTAATAGAAGATTCCGCTTCTAGAAGGATCTTCCTCTATATGCTTCTCTTAATAGACATATTTAGTATAAATAAGGGTTGAGGGTATGAAAACCCTAGATTGGAGATTATTGTAATAGAGCGTTGCTCAACTGGAGGTTGCCCCCTCGAAGAGGCCTGTGAACATTGCTATCTGAATCAAAGTGTTGTTTTGTTGCTATTTCGTATATCATTTCTGTGTATTGTGAAGATTATGCTGGAT
>JZKD02S1853256.1:8584-19543 GCA_000966675.3 Picea glauca
GAGTCAAAATCCCTCATTTATACAAAACCTTGACCTAATTTTACATTTTAGGTCAGGTAAAAAGGCTGACAAGGCCAAAATATCAAATCATACTGTTTTTACATTAAATTGTCAATCTAAAACCCTAATCAAGCAAAAGGTAAGACGTCACCCCTTTCTAGGGTGACGTTAGCCCTTGCAACCTCCTGAAGCAAGACGTTAGCCCCTTTTGGGCTTCTCCAAGCTGCCACACTTGCCAACTTCCTTGTCCATCTGCCAACATGCTCATGATGATGTCATAAGCCTCCTGGTGATGTCCTAGGCCATCTAGAGCCAACGTACCATTGAAAATGGGTCAATCCCCCTAGGTCCAGCTGTGTCGGGGTGCCTTTGGTGGAACGTCCTCTTCTTCTCCGGTGCAAAGTATCTGATCAACCTCTGCCCTGTCTCTGCCCCCTGATGGGGTCTCAACATCCATCTGGTGGGCTCTTCAGCCCCATGGAGGTCCGAACTAATCATCTCCCCATGTGTACTGGTCCAAATGGTACCTATCCATTGAGCCTGGTCTTGCACATGAAAGGCTACACCCTCCATCGGCTCATCGGTCACAGGGATCATAGCAATGTCAATCACATCTCATCATCAATATTATTAAACATATGCATAAAATCCCTAATATATCAGTTAACAACTCAAAGACGTTACACAAGCCTCCATTACAAGTCTGGAGAAAAAGGGCAAGGCGTCCTATTGGGCTAGTGTCCACAGGAAAAGGAAAGTTCCTAGAAAGACCTCATCCAAGCCATGTAAGTGGGTGATGTGGTCAGGGGATGTCCAAGCGTGTGGGTGCAGTGAAGGCCAAGGATGCAAAAGTGTTACCTGTGGGTGCCTTTGTAGAAGGTGAGCTGTACCTGTCATGGATGCATTTTTCCAAGCCCATTCTTGCCTTTATTTTTTTTATTCTTTTATTCTTTTTTGCTTTTTTGTTCAAGAGCTAATCAGGGGACACTGCCTTGGCATGGTGACCAGAGCTGACAGTGTTACCCACAGGTACTTTCATAGAGATGAGAAGGCTGGCTCGTGATGAGACTCCCTTTCCCTTGGCCATGCAACCAAGAGTCACTGCCTTGGTGTGGTAATCAGCTGGTGGCAATGCCATACTGCTAGGTATCCATGGTCCCCAAAGGCTGGCTCGTGATGAGACCCCCTATCCTCTGACTAGGTCTTGTTTTATAATTTTTTCCGGGTCCCTCTTGTTTCTTGCTGAGAAGCCTTTTATTGCTTTCTCGGGGATCCCTGGGTGAAGCATCTCAAGGTTTTATTCTTAGGCTTTTATCTTTTACCAGCTTGATTTTACCTTCTGGGCCTTTAGCCCCTTCTTCCCATGAGGTAAAGTGCATGTTAGGGTCTTCTTTGATACTCCACCTCTTGAGAAAGACCTATTCTAGTCTGTCCATGGTTTTAATGCTAGCATCAGGGAGGCTCAGGTACCAACGCCTTGAAGCATCATAGAGGGTAGCAGAGAACAACTTCATGACTAAGTCTTCAACATCATCACTAATGGGATGACGCTGAAAAAACGCCCAAAAGCTGCTCATGTGCTCTTTGGCACTAATTGCATCAGTACCGGTGAATTTAGGCAACCATTTCTCATACTTGGCTGGCATTTGCCTAGGGTAGCTTGGTATGGTTGACATGTCTAGTGGTTTGAAGAGAGTGGATGACCATTGTCTTTGATTGTTAGCTGGGTTTGCCATAGTGGTGGTCCCTGAACTAGACATGGTTTTCAAAGGAAGACTCTTTCCGAAAAGTGATTTTACAATAGGAGAATTCTTGGGAGGCTTCCTTCTGAAAGATAAAGGAGGATTATTGAACCTCTTTTTGGTTTGTGGAGTTGCCACATAGTTTACTTGAAACTACCAAAGAAAAGGGAAAACACCCTAATGGAGTTGCGAGGTAAGCTTCTAAGAATAAGATTCTCTGAGGCAAGGCTTACCGAAAAGTTGTCGTCTTTGAGGAGAATTGACTCAGTGTTCCCCAACAACGACGCCAAAATGTTATCACGTAGTTTGTAGCAAGGATAGAAGGCTTGAGTTTTGTAGGTCAAACTGGCGAAACAGGAACCTATCGCACCCAATGTCACCACAAAGGGAAGATTCTTTCTATTTAGGGAGGTGAGGCCCAGGGGAGATGTCCCCGGTGACCTGGGGTTTTGAGGAGGCAAGAGGATAGAAAGACAAGGATAAGTTTCCCCCTCACAAGTCACCACCCAGATAGATAGTCCGACTAAAGGCCAATTTAAGAAGTAAAACCCCCAAAGAAGTATACCTGCCTGGTACAAAGCAACAACAAACTGATATGTGCAAGCTATTCAATGGGTTAGTGCTTCATAAAACTATCTGATAAATATATAAGCAATATGGCAGTAAATATTGACGAAGTCAATGTTTATAAATATAACGATGCAAGTAATGTCACTTCACCAATAAATATCAGGACAATATGGCATTCAATGTAATAAATCAACACATCATCTAATAAATGCCTTAGATCACCATTTAATTACTCAAAAGACAAAACGTTGCTGCATCAATGATATAATAGTCAAAGATGACGTCAACACTTAGGGTTAGTAGGTTAGTCTAGGCTAAGGTTAGTGAAATTAGGGTTTTAAATTGAAGGTTTTGAGAGTGTTGTGATCAGATTCACTTCAACGCTGGAGGACTTTAGATCAGTGCCTTTAGGGTAAAATGGAGTCAATTTAGTGGAGGACGCAAGGGTTGAAGGAGGACGGCTAAGGACTAGAGGGAAGAGTTCTAAAGTGCTGCTATGGCAGGGCCTTAGAATCAAAACCCTAGGGGAGAGAGGCTTACTCCGGTGTTGCTATGGCAAGGCCTCGTGCTCTCTCCTCCTTCCTTAGATGGCAAATGACTAGCTCAATGAAGCACAAAATCAAGACAAGAGATTCTAATGAGGGAGAGTGTTGCTACATCAAGACTCTTTCATCAAACCCTAAAAGAAAAACGACCCTAAGTGTAGATAACCTAGGCCTGGGACGTCTTCTTCTCTTGAGTTCTAGATGAATGCTGCTGCTGACAAGATAAAGACGATGGAAGAAGAAAAGGTGGGCCCTCCATGGCCATGCTCATGTCAATCTTGCTCTTGGTACTCCATGTCTAGGACCTGTGGACCTCGAGACATGATCTCCTAGTTATCCCTGAAAAGCGGGGATAACAGAGTCTAAAAAGTGTATTTCATGGATGCATGAATTAGACTAGTAGTAATCTCGAAAATATATTAGAGTTTTGGTCTCAGCTAAAAGTATAAGGACAGGTCAAGATAGAGGGTTTATACATAGTTGAACAATCGAGGAGGTTGAGAGAGAGAGAGAGAGAGAGAGAGAGAGAGAGAGAGAGAGAGAGAGCGAGCAGGGATTCAGGTAGATGCGAATATGGGCAGCGGGTAGAAGGTGTACATGGATCCGCACAGAGTCGTATAGTCAGGACCGTATGGATCCGTATAGTCGTATGAAACATGTATGTACATTCCTATGGATGTCCGTATGAATAGTTCGTACAATCCATACAGCCAGGCCGTACTTCTTAAGTAGGTTGTACTGCTCAGTTCAAGGTGATTTTGTTGACCGTGCATCTGCTTGGTTTTAGCAGACTGTGGAGGTTTCCTTGTAAGCTTTATTGAAGGAATGAAAACCTGATTTTGAAGGAGTAATTACCTGTTTATGTGTGAAATTGTTTTTAAAATTTTATGCTTTCGTTATTTGATTTTAAGCTATTATGTGATTGATGCTATGGTCTGAATTTAATTTCTGCATTGATTAAATTCAACAATTTGGTTGTTTAATTGAGATCATAAGAACTTTAGTCACCTAGGTTTGAAACTTTTACACGTGGGACACATTTGTACAGTTGAAAATGTGTTTTAAGGCCTTACCACACAATTTTCCACATTTTTTATGGAAACAAGCCAGGTACGACCTTGTGTTAGACGTTCCCTGCAACATAACATTCTTCCATTCTTTTTTACTTCCCATTTTTTCAAAAGAATGCTTTAAATGCATCCCAAGTCTTGATACTAGCATCATAAAGATTTTTGAACCAAACCCGAGCATCCTCGTCTAATGATAACTCAAATAACTTCATTACCACATCCTCATGATCAACCTTCTTTTTCGTAAGTACACCTTCAAAACCCCTTACATGAGTTTGGGCTAAAATAACATTATTACCTTGGAATTTAGGAAGCCACTTATGATAATTGTTTGGCATAGCATGGGGGGCTCCTTGAAATGTTGTGATGTCCAAGGCTTTGTACACGTTTATTTTCCATGATGCCATGATCCTTGTTGAAGCTTACTGCCATGTACTATCTGTTACCCCGCTAGGGGTAACTACATCCAGATACACCCTAACAAGGGGTGTTGTGTTGTTGATTGCATGAGCTCTCTTGCTCATATTTTCTAGAATCAGACAACTCTTTTAGTTTCTCCTTTAGATATGTGATTGTGCTAGCTAAACCATGGTATATCAAGTCTCCTCCCTCACTTATACGACAGAGGCACTTAGTACATTATGCTTTTAGTATGCATGGTCATGGTACTTTGATTTAAGATGCAATACTTAATATGCTGTGCTATGCTCTTAGTGCATTGGTTTAACATTTATAAATGGTGCTATAACTTCTAAGCTAATCATGAAAATGGTAAACATTAAAGTGCTATCTAATAACAACTCTGTAACATTTATAATTTTATCTTTTGCCTCATCTTAACACGGGGGATATGATTATCTTTTAAAGATGTGACGAGTCTTGAGTAAGGTCATACTACTAGTGATCAAGTTGGTGTAGTGTATCCATATCCTGACCATACATAACATTTTTACACCTTTCCCTTTCACATTCATCTCGTTCAAAAAAAATATATATATCATCCCTTCATGTCTGATTTATCATATGTCACCCAACAAGGTCTAGTTAAAGAAATCTTAAGTTAAAGTAAAAAAGGCTAGAGGTGAAGAGAAAATAAAAAGTTTAAAGCCAAAAATAATGAAGCTTGAGCTATGCCACCTTGCTATGAGGCCAATGCCCCTAGTCCTGTGCTTGTCTATGAATATCTAAAGATAAAAAGACTTGACAAATGAAAGAAATAAAGAAAACATAAAGAAAAAGGCAATGAAAGGGGTAGGAAAAAACAATGTCAATAAAATGGTAACTCAAAGTTAGCTCCCTCTCGAAGGCTTATGCATCAAATTATTGGAGATTCTTGAAAGCTAGCTGGACAAGAAAAACTACCTATACATCATCTCATATAACTATGAGGGTCAACACTTGACATTCCCTTTCCCTTTCAACACATTGTTCATCACTTAACCTACATTTAACTTAGTGATCTAGCAACTATCACGTGTCTTGGTCTTTATCACATGCAATAGAGGTTAAAATTGTCCTCCCATGGTAAACATAGCCAAATTTAAAAAACAATCTTCTTTTTCGTAAGCACACATTCAAAACCTCTTACATGAGTTTGGGCTAAAATAACACTATTACCTTGGAATTTAGGAAGCCACTTATGATAATTGTTTGGCATAGCATGGGGGGCTCCTTGAAATGTTGTGATGTCCAAGGCTTTGTACAAATTTGTTTTCCATGATGCCATGATCCTTGTTGAAGCTTACTGCCATGTACTAGCTGTTACCCTGCTAGGGGTAACTACTTCCAGAGACACCCTAACAAGGGGTGTTGTGTTGTTGATTGCATGAGCTCTGTTGCTCATATTTTCTAGAATCAGACAACTCTTTTAGTTTCTCCTTTAGATATGTGATTGTGCTAGCTAAACCATGGTATATCAAGTCTCCTCCCTCACACCTTATACGACAGATGCACTTGGTACATTATGCTTTCAGTATGCATGGTCATGGTACTTTGATTTAAGATGCAATACTTCATATGTTGTGCTATGCTCTTAGTGCATTGGTTAACATTTATAAATGGTGCTATAACTTCTAAGCTAGTCATGAAAATGGTAAACATTAAAGTGCTATCTAATAACAACTCTGTAACATTTATAATTTTATCTTTTGCCTCGTCTTACCACGGGGGATATGATTATCTTTTAAAGATGTGACGAGTCTTGAGTTAGGTCATACTACTAGTGATCAAGTTGGTGTAGTGTATCCATATCCCGACCATACATAACATTTTTACACCTTTCCCTTTCACATTCATCTCGTTCATAAAAAAAAAATATCATCCCTTCATGTCTGATTTATCATATGTCACCCAACAAGGTCTAGTTAAAGAAATCTTAAGTTAAAGTAAAAAAATCTAGAGGTGAAGAGAAAATAAAAAGTTTAAAGCCAAAAATAATGAAGCTTGAGCTATACCACCTTGCTATGAGGCCAATGCCCCTAGTCCCATGCTTGTCTATGAATATCTAAAGAAAAAAAGACTTGACAAATGAAAGAAATAAAGAAAACATAAAGAAAAAGGCAATGAAAGGGGTAGGAAAAAACAATGTCGATAAAATGGTAACTCAAAGTTAGCTCCCTCTCAAAGGCTTATGCATCAAATTATTGAAGATTCTTGAAAGCTAGCTGGACAAGAAAAGAGACCTATACATCATCTCATATAACTATGAGGGTCAACACTTGACATTCCCTTTCCCTTTCAACACATTGTTCATCACTTCACCTACATTTAACTTAGTGATCTAGCAACTATCACGTGTCTTGGTCTTTATCACATGTAATAGAGGTTAAAAGTGTCCTCCCATGGTAAACATAGCCAAATTTAAAAATTAACCTTTGCTATGTTGTTGCTAGAAGAAAATACAATGTGTACATCGTCTAATGGCTTGTAATGGGGTTAGACCCACCACTATAAGTGGGTGCCTTGCATTGGGAGTTGTGTACATGTATATGGGGTATTATCTATGCCTCGAGATCCATGTACAATGCATCGAGATCTTTGACATTGCATTGGGATCTGTGATGTTGCATTGAGATCCATGTACTTGTATATAGAGATATCCATTGACATTGGGATCCATGCCATTTTTCTTGGGATTCATGTATTCCACTGGAGTACGTGTCTTTGCATTGAGATTTGTGACAGTGCATTGGACGATGACATGGATACCACATCATCATCATGTGCCACATGGACCATTCATCGAGGGCACATTTGTCTTGCTGGAGGATTATTCTCACACATGTGGGTGGTTAGAGGTGGTTATGAGATGATTAGAGCACATTTTTTAGGGTGGCTAGCTTCAGGGGAAGTTTTCTTTTGATAGAGTGCCCAAAATCCCACTAGATCAACGCTATTAGATGCAAAATGGTCGTAGGATTTTCAAAATGGGGTCATAATAGAAAATAAGGCAAAAATTGACTTAGTTATGATGCTGCTGAAATCTGCCGCGGTTTGACCACTCAACGTCCCACTTCTTGGGGCCACACGTGTGGGTTGTTAGAGCATGTTGTGGAGTGCTCCTCTTCTCTTTGACTAGTCCACTCACAGGTGGAGTTGGTTATTTCATGATATACTATTTTATTGGTTTGGAGTGGTTTTAGACCATGGTTTGAGGGCACCTCTTGTTTAGGCTTGTTATCGCATAAACTGAAGGTTGGGAAACGCCCGACCCAATCCACGAGGTGGCGATAACTGTGGGAGAGTCTACCCATTGTCACCTTAGATAAACCCTCCCCTTTCTTTAGTGAAGGAGAAATCCAACACAAAGGGGGAATCCCGAGTGACCCTAGGGGGAAATGAGATGGAAAGTGAGGTTATGGAAGTGATATCCCTATAGGTCAAACTACTAAGTGGAGAATGGCTTTGAAACAAGTCTCAGAGATGGTTAATGATTGCCAAGTGCTTGAGTACTTAAGGAGGATAGTTGTACCTGTCCGAGACACAAGAAGAGACAAGTATACAAGCTTAAAGATTAAGTGGACAAGCAAGTTTAACTTGTTGTCCCAAACTACAGCAGTAAACAATAATATATATCAGCAAGGAATAAAGCTAATTACTGCAGATTTTACCACTCAAAGCATCAAAGATTTATTGAGAGATGAAGCACAAAACATGTAGATTAATTCCCAATACTTTAGCACAAACTTTAGTGGTATTGGAGGGCTGTTGTATGATGTTTTCAGAGTATGTTGGTAACAGCCAAATGGCTGTAGCAAAGATTTACTACAGCATCAAAATCCAACCAAAAAAATCAACAAGTAATTCGTCAAAAAGATAGACACTGAGCAGTAGAACAATAATAGACGTTTGCAAGTAAATTTCAGTGGTTGGTAAGTGTGAAACCAGTAAAAGAGAGAGTTTTCTGCAACCCTAATGTCTGTAGCTTTAAGTTTATAACAACAACAAATTTCTTGGCCTAAAGAGGACGCCCTTAAGGCATAAGCAAGCTTATAACACTAAGAGAAGATTCCAACTTGAACAAATTCAATATCTCGAAAAACCATGCATTCGAATGCAAATTTAAACTAGTGCCTTGTAAAATGGGTTATGGAGTCTTCTTGTAATAGTTTAGATCTACAATCTCCCTAAGAGTGTGTTATCCCCTATCCTAGGGATAACTAAGGAGATCATGTCTTGAGGCCCACAAATCCTAGACATGGAGTGTCGAGAGTCGGATGACTTGAGCCCATCTTTTCTTCAATGCAACCCATCTATCAACAACAACAATATCCATCCCACCAAGCCTGGTCCTTAAGTAGCAGTAAGTCTTGCTCCATGAGGTAATGAGTCCGGGTATCATGGTATGTGTCACTTTGATTATTGAAGCACTTGAATATGTTGCACTGAATTCTCCTTCATTTCATTACGTTTTCTTGGAAATTATGCTCTTTGACTTGCTCATACCTGGGAGGGTGACATGATGCCCTAGTAAGTTGATTCCCCTTTAGGATGGTTGCCACTGGGTGGGTCTATGAAAGGTCATTGTCCATTCCCTCCATACTTACCACTTTCCATCATTATTCCTCTCATCGCCCCCCACCTTGGTTCAGACGTTGGGTTTGCCATGCTAGGAAGGGTTGTACCTTGCCTTGTGGGAAGAAGGAGCTAAAGGCCCAGAGGGTAAAAGTAGCTGGAAAGAATTAAAAGCCAAAATGAAACCTTTGAGATGCTTCGCCCAGGGATTCCCGAGAAAGCAATAAAAAACTTCTCAGTAAGAAAATGGGACCCATAAGATAAATTGAAACTCAAGGTACTAGTTGGTGGATGGGAGGTCTCATCATGAGCCGACCTATTAGGTCCATGGGCATGTAGTAGTATGACACTACGATCTATCTGGTCACTAAGCCATGGTAGTGGCTCTTGGTGGCATAGCCAAGAGAAAGGAGGTCTCATCACAAGCCAACCTTCTCATTTCCGTGAAATGCTTGTGGGTAACGTTGTCACCTCTGCTCACCATGCCAGGACAGTGTCCCCTAGCTTTTCCCTTGAAAAGAAAAAAGACCAAAATCGATAAGACTAAGAACAAAAGGCATTGAATGGGCTAGGAAACAATGGCATCCATGATAAGGTGCAACTCGCCCTCTATAGAGGCACCCACAGGCAAGAACTACATTTCCATGTTATCACTGCACCCTCTACCCAAACATTTCCCCTACACCACTTCACACACACTTACATGATCTAGATTGGTTCTCACCTAGGAAACACCCCAAACTAAAGGAGGATTAGCCCAATAGGACATCGTGAGACCTTCTCCAAACCTGACTTGTTAAACTGTATAAAGTCTTTGAGCATTTGTTCGGGTGAAAGGGGGTTGGATGCACATGTTTGGGTAATTTAATTATTAGATGTGATTGACATTGCTATGATCCCTGTGACTTATGAGCCCATGGAGGGCGTACTTGTTGTTGCGAGACTTTGCCCGGTGGGCAGGTACATATGGGGGAATGATTAGGTCAGACCTCCATGGGGTTGAAAGCCCAACAGATGGATGTTGTAACCTCACCAGGGGGAAAGAGAAACCAGAGGCTTGCACCAAAAAGAAAGAAGGACGTTGCACTAGGGACACTTCGACAGACCTAGACCCAGGGGGGTTTTGCCTTTCCACCTAGACGTTGACCCTTAAGAGCACATGATGTCATCATTTTGACTTTGACGTTATCCAGAGTTAGGGTTTGCACTTATGATGGGCAATTCTATGCTAATTGGCACGTATGGCAGCATTTAGCGCCTTTGGAGGCTGAACATCCTGCACTTGAGGGCTAGCGTTCCACCTTAGGGGCCTAATGCCACCCTAGAAGGGCATGACATCACCCTTGAAGATGAAATTAGGGTTTAATTAATGACATTTTTGTAAAAACTGGATTTTAAATGTAATTTGGGCATGTCGGTCTTGTTATCGCACGGTTTGTAGGAAAGGTTTGAAAGCTTGAATCAGGGCTTAAAATCGACGTAACAGGAGCTTCCCCACCCACTGTCACCTCGATGGGGAGCTCTTTCTATTTAGGAGGGCAGGTCCAAGGGAGACGTCCCTAAGGCAATCTGGATTTAAAGGAAGGCTAAAGAGTAAAGGTTAAGCCAAGGAGAACCCCTTCCACAGATTGCTGCCCAAGAGAGATAGTCAAAGAGATAAGACCACTGACGATGCACCTGTTTGCGAGACAAAACAAAGAAGACTAGAACGTGCTTGCAGTGGATTAGTACTTCATAAAACCAATGACTATCTTCAATAGATATATATGAGCTATGACTAAATGCAATTGTTGACGAAGTCAATTATTGCTAAGCAAAGATTAAACGCTTATAATACTTCTTCAACAAGTCACAAAAGATAATAGGCATTCAATGTTCAATATAAGACCATGTATCATATCAAGAATGCAATAAACATGTCAAATCAGCTCACATATATATTACTGCTGCGTCATCTATATATTTTCTGCAGATGGGTATGACGTCAAGCATTCATTTAGGTCAAAACATGACAATTGA